>JARQOC010000011.1:190175211-190203326 GCA_033576535.1 Allobates femoralis
GAGCCCGGTACATTTTATTAGCATTTTTCCCAAAATAGTACTGTACAGTATATGAATGTAGTATATCAGAACATTTTAATAGCATATTCCATATAATATGTACTTTGTATGAGTCTATAATATCAGTGCACCTTTTTATATTATTCCATATAATAGTAGTATAAGTGTAGTATATAATAGTGTATACCGCATATACTCGTGTATAAGCCGACCCGTGTATAAGCCGACCCCCTACTTTTGCCCCCAAAAACTGGGAAAACCTATTGACTCGCGTATAAGCCTAGGGTGGACAATGCTACCGGTACTGAAAAATTTTAAAAATGAAAATAGATACGAATAAAATGTTGAACTTTTATTTTAAATAGAAACAGTAAACTACCAATGCAGCAGACCACTGTCCTGTTATAAAGCCCCCTATCACTGGTATATAGCCCACCATCCCTGTATATAGCAGCCATCATTGGTATATAGTGGCCATAACTAGTATACAGTTGCTGCCATCAGTGGTATACAGGGCCCTCATCAGTGGTATACAGGCCCCTCATCAGTGGTATACAGGCCCCATCAGTAGTATACAGGCCCCATCAGTGGTATAAAGGCCCATCAGTGGTATACAGGCCCATCAGTGGTATACAGGCCCCTCAGCAGTGCTATACAGCCCCCAGGACGGGTATACAGCCCCAGCAGTGGTAATACAGCCCCAGCAGTGGTAATACAGCCCCAGCAGTGGTAATACATCCCCAGCAGTGGTAATACAGCCCCAGCAGTGGTAATACAGCCCCAGCAGTGGTAATACAGCTCCCCTGCTGTCTGAGCCCCCCAGTGATCCGTCTCACCCCCTCGGTCTGCACCCGGGTCCTCCAGCTGCTCCGTCTGCGTGCCCCGCGGCTTCTAATACCGGTGTCCTTCCCGCACTTCCTGTTTGATTGCGATCATGTGACCGCGGGTCACATGATTACATTCAGGCAGGAAGAGCTGGGAGGACGCCGGTATTAGAAGCCGCGGGGCACGCAGATGGAACAGCTGGAGGACCCGGGTGCAGACCGAGGGGGTGAGATGGATCACTGCGGGGGGGCCTCTGTATAAATGGGGGGGGCGGGGAGACAGCGGGGGAGGCTATACTGTGCAGGGGAGCAGCAATGTACAATGCGCTGGTCCCCATGCATAATTAATGAGCGGCACCACGTGACGTGCCGCTCATTCTGCAGCCTCCCCCCGCCTCCTCCTGCCTCCTGCAGTGCCCGGACACAGCCCCCACCACACCACACTGTATATGACTCGTGTATAAGCCGAGGGGTGGACTTTTCAGCCCAATTTTTGGGCTGAAAAAGTCGGCTTATACACGAGTATATACGGTAAGTGTAGTATATCAGTATATTTTCTTTAGCATATACTATCGTGTTTCCCCGAAAATAAGTCACCCCCGAACATAAGTCAGGACAGGGCTGGCGCAGAATTTTCCAATATAAGTCATACGCCGATTATAAGACAGGGTGACTTATTTTCGGGGAATATAAGACAGGGTACCGCTAAAGTGCCATTTTTGTTCATTGCATGTTTTACCTGTGTCCCCGCTGGCCCCGCTGTCCTCCGTGGGCTCCCCTCTGCCCTCAGATGCAGCCACAGGTCCGCTGTCCCCCGTGGGCTCCCCTCTGCCCTCAGGTGCCGCAGGTAACCCGAGGGCATAGGGTTAATCTTGTCCGCCTGTCGCCCCGGCCTGACGTCACCGCTGCCGGCAGGAGCTTCTGATTGGCCAGCGGCTCCCCAGCATCTCGAGCGCTGATTGGTTCAGCGGCTCGAGTGCTGATTGGCCAGAAGCTCCTGCATGAAGAAGCATCTGGACAACGCCCTGCACCGCGGAGGAATCCATAGCCCGAGGCCGCCATTACTCTAAAAAGTAAGGATGTTTCCTTGCCGACTTGCCCATTAAAACCGCAATTCCGCCGCACAGCCGACTTGCGGCCGACTTGCGGCACACTTCCCCATACAATGTACGGTACTGTATGGGACACTTGCGGCAAGGTGCGGTTAAGTGTCATTTTTTTTTTAATATAAGTCATACCCCGAATATAAGACAGGGTGGGACTTTTGGGGGTAAAATTAATATAAGACACTGTCTTATATTCTAGGAAACACGGTAGTACTGTATATGAGTGTAGAACATTAGTATAGCTGTATTAGCATATTTCATATACTAGTACTTTATTTGATTATAGTATATCAGTATACTTTATTAGCATTTTTCTATATAACAGTACTGTTTAAATTGGTTTACTGTATGATTGCACTAATAAATACATATATTGCATTCTTCACAGTCTTTGACCCATTCATGGCTATGAGGTTACTCAGTTTTTGTTGCCATCTTAAATTCCATTCTGCTCTCTCCTCCTGGCTACCCAAAGCCATGAAAAGAATAAACTGTCCAGGTGAAGATAAGTGCTGGCTGAATGGTTTCAGAACTATGGAATGTCCCTTTGAAAAACAATGGAGGGAATCTTTCATTTTGTTGGAAAATAAAGGGACCCAGTGGTACTTGTTGAAATTGTCCTCTCTATAGTTTATCCTTAACTGCTCACATGTAAAGGAGCCAAGACCCTTCTGTCGTTAATGCCAAGTAGAGATCAAAGGATAGGAAGCAATGTGTGTAGCCCACGCTGCCGGCAATTCAATGAAGTTCAGGCCAAGGAGTGAAGAGCATGCAATTTATTAAAGTCAATGCGTTTCGACACCCACTGGTTTCTTTTTCAGCACAAACCAATGATGGTTTGTCCTGATGAAGAAACCTGTGGGTATCGAAACCAATGATTGTTTGTCCTGATGAAGAAACCAGTGGGGATTAAAACCAATGATGGTTTGTCCTGATGAAGAAACCAGTGGGGATCGAAACCAATGATTGTTTGTCCTGATGAAGAAACCAGTGGGGATTAAAACCAATGATGGTTTGTCCTGATGAAGAAACCAGTGGGGATTAAAACCAATGATGGTTTGTCTTGATGAAGAAACCAGTGGAGATCGAAACCAATGATGGTTTGTCTTGATGAAGAAACCAGTGGAGATCGAAACCAATGATGGTTTGTCTTGATGAAGAAACCAGTGGGGATTAAAACCAATGATGGTTTGTCTTGATGAAGAAACCAGTGGGGATCAAAACCAATGATGGTTTGTCTTGATGAAGAAACCAGTGGGTATCGAAACAAATGATGGTTTGTCTTGATGAAGAAACCAGTGGGGATTAAAACCAATGATGGTTTGTCTTGATGAAGAAACCAGTGGGGATTAAAACCAATGATGGTTTGTCTTGATGAAGAAACCAGTGGGGATCGAAACCAATGATGGTTTGTCCTGATGAAGAAACCAGTGGGGATTAAAACCAATGATGGTTTGTCCTGATGAAGAAACCAGTGGGGATCGAAACCAATGATGGTTTGTCCTGAAGAAGAAACGAGTGGAGATCGAAACAAATGATGGTTTGTCCTGATGAAGAAACAAGTGGGGATTAAAACCAATGATGGTTTGTCTTGATGAAGAAACCAGTGGGGATTAAAACCAATGATGGTTTGTCCTGATGAAGAAACCAGTGGAGATCAAAACCAATGATGGTTTGTCCTGATGAAAAACCAGTGGAGATCAAAACCACTGATCGCTTGTCCTGATGATGAAATCAATTGGTTTCAAAACCAATGATGGTTTGTGCTGATGAAGACACCAGTGGGTTTTGAAACGCGTTGACTTTAATAAACTATATGGTCTTCGCCCTCTGGCTTTGAACCGGTGGCAGAGTGGACTACACCCATTATCTCCTATCCTTTGATATCTGCATACTGTGGAGCCGCAGCAGTCACTTGTTTCATGCTTCAACAGGAGTTGTGCCTCTCACAGCTCCATCAGGTGAGCATGTCTCCCTCTCTTATTCTCCCATTTGCACACAATTAAGACCCTATCCCACATTGCACACTCTATGCCAAAAAGGCAACTTGGGGCCGAACCTTTTTGTTTTCTTTTCACTATTATCGGTCATGCTCTGGACGGATGCACCATATTGTCAGGGCCTTTTCACATCACGTTTTTTCTGCGTTTAGGACGCATTGGGTTTTTCACAGCATTTTTGCTGAAAAATGCATTGAAACGCATTTGTTAACGCACCCATAGACTCGTATGGGGAAATGCATGCAAACGCAGTAAAAACGCGTTGCAAAATGTGGTTGCATTTGAACGCATGTGTTTTTGACCCAGCGCACAGGAAACGTTGCTTGCAACATTTCCCTGTGCGCTGGGTAAAAGCACATGTCTTTAAATGCAACCACATTTTGCAACGCGTTTTTACTGCGTTTGCATGCATTTCCCCATACGAGACTATGGGTGCGTTAACAAATGCATTTCAATGAGTTTTTAGGCAAAAAAGCACTGAAAAATGCACAGCTCATATATGCACTTAGCCTCAGTGAGTTGGACTGTACTCAGCGAGGGGACGGCCCTTCACAATAACGACACCTGTGCTGATTTAGTACTAACGTTATATTAGTAAGTGAAATAAATATTATTTTCACATATTATTTGAAATGTTCCATTTTCCTGTATTTTGTTCTTATTACAAGTCCTGGAATCAACATCAGTTCACTTTGTGGCTTTTTTTCCATCTCATAGTGACCGCATCATCCACCTTTCTTACCACTGACCTTTTCTTACTTGTAAATATGTTTTTGTAATATTTCAGCCGGCAGACGTTATGAGGCAAGTCCTACAACCATCCCTTAATTACACACACTTAATATTGAAATATGGAGTAAAACAGAACCTATTGAGTTAGTCCATTAAGCAGGAATCATCAGCTAAATGTCTCGGCGGAAATAGCTGATATTTGATAGGCTTGAAAGCAGAAAATTGTGTTTCTGGATCGTAAACCACAGAGGGAGAGATAATGTGCATGGTGGATTCATCAGCTGCTGCAGAAGGCAGGGAACAGCTCCAAGGGCGCAGGTAAAAAAAAGGAAAAATTCACAAAATTGAAAACTTAAGTGCTCATTTAGATGCTTTTTGGTTATATTTAATTATCTTGTTCTATACATTTAATGGAGAGGAAGCCATTACTAATGAGGGATATAGCGGCAGCTCCACATAAGAAAGGTAATGGGCAACAAGTACTTTGTGCAGATCTATAGAGGCCATATAGACACTTGCTTTGGGTCATCATTTTTTTAAGGGGAGACAGGTGTAGAGTTGGATATAGATTGTATCCAAAACTGGGATATTTTCAGGGGTGGTGTAATGATGCATGCTCACATTTTTTCTATGTATATTGACAGGGGTCCAGTTATATTAGAGATGAGTTTGTCATTTTAATAGCTCATGTTGATATTGTTATGTGTATTCTGTCATTTTTCTGTAGGAATGTTTTTCACGACCCTTTCCCACAGGACTGTTTTTCATGACTTTTTTATAGGACTGTTTTTCAGGACCTTTTCCTATAGGACTATTGTTCACAACCCTTTTCTATAGGACTGTTTATCATGACCTTTTTCCATAGGACTGTTTATCATGACCTTTTTCCATAGGACTGTTTATCATGACCTTTTTCCATAGGACTATTTATCATGACTCATTTATCATGAATAGAAAAGACTAAGGCAGAAGGTTTATCACAATGAGAAACTTTACATTATAGGACAGTTAGTTAGCATAATCAGCTCTGCTACATACGTAAGATATATTATAACAAGGTAAATATAATGTAAAAGATAAAATATAGGAGAGAAATGATAAAACTAAAATAAATTTTCACGGACATATTCACCATTTATAATAATATATAATTAAGTTTATATATACGGTATATACATATATATGTATATATATATGGTATATACTGTGTGTGTATGTGTATATATATATTATATATATATATATATATATATATATACTGTATATATGATGTGCAAAACTAGTACCCATATCAGTATCTGATTTAATGAGGGTTTTAATCAATTCATATTTTGCAAGTTTCTGTTATTTCTTTCTCAAAATGTGGTAACGGTTAGAAAAGATTAGGTACTTCTAGTCTGTTGATAGTACAGATGTAGCAGAGCTGAATTAGCATATTAGATTAAGATTTTTTTTCAACATTTATGTAAAACTACATTCTGTGGCAATACTGGCTCAATTACCGTATATACTCGTGTATAAGCCGACCCATGTATAAGCCGACCCCCTACTTTTGCCCCCAAAACCTGGGAAAATTTATTGACTCGTGTATAAGCCGAGGGTGGACCCCAGCACAGGTATACAGCCCCCAGCAGTGTGGTATACAGCAGCCTCCCCAGTGGTATATACAGGCCCCAGCAGTGTTACAGCAGCAGCCCCAGTGGTATATACAGCAGCAGCCCCAGTGGTAGTATACAGCAGCCCCAGAGGTATATACAGCAGCCCCAGTGGTAGTATACAGCAGCAGCCCCAGTGGTAGTATACAGCAGCAGCCCCAGTGGTAGTATACAGCAGCAGCCCCAGTGGTAGTATACACGCAGCCCCAGTAGTATATACAGCCCCAGTGGTAGTATATAGCCCCAGTGGTAGTATATATACAGCCCCAGTGGTAGTATATAGCCCCAGTGGTAGTATATAGCCCCAGTGGTAGTATATAGGGCCAGTAGTAGTATACAGCCCCAGTGGTAGTATATAGCCCCAGTGGTAGTAACAGCCCCAGTGGTAGTATATAGCCCCAGTGGTAGTATATAGGCCAAGTAGTAGTATACAGCCCCAGTGGTAGTATATAGCCCCAGTGGTAGTATACATACAGCCCCAGTGGTAGTATATAGCCCCAATGGTAGTATATAGCCCCAGTAGTAGTATACAGCCCCAGTGGTAGTATATAGCCCCAGTGGTAGTATATAGCCCCAGTGGTAGTATACATACAGCCCCAGTGGTAGTATATAGCCCCAATGGTAGTATATAGCCCCAGTAGTAGTATACAGCCCCAGTGGTAGTATATAGCCCCAGTGGTAGTATATATACAGCCCCAGTGGTAGTATATAGCCCCAGTGGTAGTATATAGCCCCAGTGGTAGTATATAGCCCCAGTAGTAGTATACAGCCCCAGTGGTAGTATATAGCCCCAGTGGTAGTATATAGCCCCAGTGGTAGTATATAGCCCCAGTAGTAGTATACAGCCCCAGTGGTAGTATATAGCCCCAGTGGTAGTATATATACAGCCCCAGTGGTAGTATATAGCCCCAGTGGTAGTATATAGCCCCAGTGGTAGTATATAGCCCCAGTGGTAGTATACAGGGCCCCAGCAGGGCCCCCCTCATAATTTGGCGCCCCCACCTCAGTTTCTGGGCCCCCCCGCATGCAGCGCTGCACATATACATTACGTGTCTAGCAGCTGTTACCCTCCGGTGGCAGATCGCGGCTCCGGCTCCGGGCTCCATCTTCCTCGCTGTCTTCCTGCTTTGTGACCGGCGCGATGACGTCATCGCGCCGGTCACATGACAACCAGGAAGACAGAGAGGAAGATGGAGCCCGGAGCCGGGAGCCGCGATCTGCCACCGGAGGGTAACAGCTGCTAGACACGTAATGTATATGTGCAGCACTGCATGCGGGGGGGCCCAGAAACTGAGGTGGGGGCGCCAAACTTTGAGGGGGGCCGTATGACTCGCGTATAAGCCGAGGGGGGGACTTTTCAGCCCAATTTTTGGGCTGAAAAACTCGGCTTATACGCGAGTATATACGGTACATCTGTACTGAAGGTACATCTTTTTACCTGCTCACCTAAGCTCCTTTCACATCAGCAATTTTCACCATTTGCAGCAGATTCGGCAGTTTTGCCACATCTGCCACGTAACGGATCACTTGCGGCAAGCCTGCATTCGGCCCCATTCATTCCTTATGGGTTTTGCAGTCATGTGTGGCACTTGTGGTTTTGCCGTATCCGGCAAATCCAGCACTTGCGGCAACAGTTTTTTTGTCTTGTCGCAAGTGCCAGATTTAGTAAGGCTAGGGTCACACATGCGTTGTTTTTTTTAAATCCTGATCTGGTTTTGAGCTTTTAAAAAGCTCAAAACCGCATCAGGAAACGCTCTTCATACAAGCCCATTACAAAAACCGGATTGCATGTACGTATAGTATGCGCCCAGCTCTCACAGGAGTCAGCGGCTTCATTCACAAAATTGTACAGAGCCGACAGGAGTCGGCTTACTGTACAGGCAATATTAACACATTACATGCCCACCTGAGTGGGCAGCATGTCTCTAGGGGGAATGGGCACCCCCTAGAGACATGATGGGCACAATTATTATTAACATTAAAGCTTTTATTACAGTTTAAACACTTTGCTCATCCCTGCGGCAGAAGGGATGAGCAAACTGTACGGTAACCGGATTGCTCTGGATTACACATCCGGAGCAATCCGGTTACCGGATTGCAGCTTCTGCCACACATTTTGCCTGCAAAATGTATGAGAAGCCAATTGCGTTCACCGCATCCATATCTGGATGTGGTGAACGCAATTCTATTAACAAATGTGACCCTAGCCTAACATAGTAAAATAGTAAGATAGTTTTTAAGGTTGAAGATAGACTTTATGTCCATCTAGTTCAACCCATAGCCTATCATGTTGATCCAGAGGAAGGCAAGAAAACCCATGTGGCAACATTAAGCTCCACATTAGCAAAAAAAAATCCTTCCTGACTCCACATACGGCAATCAGACTAGATCCCTGGATCAACGCCCTATCAAAGAATCTAGTATATATAATGGCCACTTTACACGCGGCTACATTTCTAGCTTATCCACAGGTAACTTACTGGCTGCAGTGAAATCATAGAGACATGGTTCTATCTTGTTGCTGTGTACAAATGGAATAATGTCTCCATGATTTCACTGCAGCCAGTAAGTTACCTGTGGATAAGCTAGAAATGTAGTCGCGTGTAAAGTGGCCATAAGAGGTAATATTATATTTTTCAAGAGAGTGATCCAGGCCCTTCTTAAATGTTAGTAGTGACTCACTCATTACAACATCATGTGGCAGAGAGTTCCATTGTCTCACTGCTCTTAAGCTCACGTCACACACAACGACGCAACAGTGATCCCTACAACGATAACGATCCTGTAGGGATCGTTGGTGCGTCATTACCTGGTCGCTGGGGAGCTGTCAAACAGGCAGATCTCCTCAGCGACCAGGGACCAGGGAGTCACCTCCACATCGCTGGAAGCGGGAGGACACTGGTAACTATAATTAACGCGCGCTACCTAGATTCCCGGTGTTTATCGTAGTTACCAGCGTCCTCCCTGCTTACAGGCTGCACTAAGCAGGGAGGATGCGGGTAACTATGACAAACAGCGGGTGTCTAGGCAGCGCACGCTGCCTAGATACCGCTGTTTATCATAGTTACCAGCATCCTCCCTGGTTAGCGCTGGTAACAATGATAAACACCGGGTATCTAGGCAGTGAGCGCTGCCTAGATACCCAGTCTTTACCATGGTACCAGCCTGTGAGGTCGCTGATCATTGGTCTCTCGCTGGCACATGCAGCCATGCGTGCTGACCAGTGGGAGAGCAACAACCAAAAAAATGACCCAGAGTACTTTGTAACGATCAGAGATCTCACAGCAGCGGCCTGATCGCTGCTAAGTGTCACATGTAGCGAGATTGTAAGCAAGATCGCTGTTACGTCACAAAACCTGTGACATTACAACGATCTTGCGAACAATCTCGTTATGTGTGACGGGGGCTTTACAGTAAAGAATCCACGTCTGTAATTATGATTAAACCTTCTTTCCTCCAGACATAGAGGATGCCCCCTTGTCCCTGTCTAAGGCCTAAGAGTAAAAAGATCATTATACAGGTCTCTGTACTGTCCTCTGATATATTTATACATTATTATAAGATCACCCCTAAGCCTTCAATTTTCCAAACTAAATAACCAAAAGTTTAATAACCTGTCTTGGTATTGCAGACCCCCCAGTCCTCTAATAACCTTGGTCACTCTTCTCTGCACACGCGCTAGTTCAGCTATGTCTTTCTTATACACCGGAGACCAGAATTGTACACAGTATTCTAAGTGTGGTCGCACTAGTGACTTGTATAGAGGTGAAACTAAGTTCTCCTCATGAGCATCTATGCCTCTTTTAATGCATCCCATTATTTTATTTCCTTTGCAGCAGCTGCCTGACACTGGTCACTAAATGTGAGTTTGTCATCTACCCATACACCCAGGTCTTTGTCAGTGACAGTTTTGCCCAGTGTTTTACAATTAAGCACATAATTATACCTTTTGTTTCCTCTGCCCAAGTGCATGACCTTACATTTATCCCCATTAAAGCTGATTTGCCATTTATCAGCCCAAGCTTCTAGTTTACATAAACCCTCCTGTCATATAAAATTGTCCTCTTCTATATTGATTAGCCTGCAGAGTTTACTTTCATCTACAAATATTGAAATTCTACTCTGTATGCCCCGACAAGGTCATTAATAAATATGTTAAAAAGAAATGGGCCCAATACTGACCCCTGTGGTACCCCACTGTTAACTGTGACCCAGTACAAGTCTGTTCCATTGATAGCCACCCTTTGTTTCCCATCACTGAGCCAATTATTAACCCACTTACACATATTTTCCCCTATCCCCATTGTTTTCATTTTATGTATCAACCTTTTGCGTGGCACCTTATCAAAAGCTTTTGAAATGTCCATATACACAACATCCATTGTATCCCTTGGTCCAGTCCGGAACTTACCTCTTCATAGAAGCTGATCAGATTAGTTTGAAAGGAACGGTCCCTCGTAAACCCATGTTGATACTGGGTCATGAGGTCATTCTTCTTCATATACTCCAGTATAGCATCTCTTATGGTACCTTTACACGCCGCAAACGCAGCTGGGAATCCTAAAGGTGATATGTCGCCCTGGAGCAATCGCCGTGAAATTGCCTCACAGTTGTGGTGCGTAATTGGGGAATTTTGCGGCGATAAATCGCCTCTTGCCTGTAGCCTGATTTCAGAGCAGTGCTCAGGAATCAGGCGACAGGCGAGAGCCGATTTATCGTCACGAAATTCACCAATTACACGCCGCAACTCTGAGGCAATTTCACGGTGATTGCTCCAGGGCAACATATCGCCTTTAGGATTCCCAGCCACGGTTGCGGCGTGTAAAGGTACCATTAGGAAACCCTCAAGGATTTTACCCACAGTAGAGGTTAGGTTTACTGGCCTATAATTTCCAAGTTCAGTTTTTGTCCCCTTTTTGAATATTGGCACCATATTTGCTATATGCCAGTCCTGTGGAACAGACCCTGTTATTAATGAATCTTTAAAGATTAAAAATAATGGTCAATCTATGATAGTACTTAATTCCTGCAGTACTCTGGGGTGTATCCCATCCGGGCCCTGGGATTTGTCAATTTTAGTGATTTTTACGCAGTGCCGTACTTTCTGCTGGGTTAAGCAGGTGACATTTAATGGAGAATTTTTGTTATCTCTGATCATGATGTCTGTCATGGGATTTTCTTGTGTAAATACTGTTGAAAAAAAGTCATTAGCATATAGGCTTTTTCCTCATCCACCATTTCACCCTAACTATTTTTAAGGGGGCCAACATTATCATTTTTTAGTTTCTTACTAATTATGTAGTTAAGGAATATTTTGGGATTTTTTTTACGTTCTCTGGCAATGAGTCTCTCTGTCTCAAGCTTTGCTGCCTTGATTTGCTTTTTACAGAATTTATTTAATTTTCTGTATTTATTTAATGCCTCATCACTACCTACTTGCTTTAATTAACTAAATGCTTTCTTTTTGTCACTTATTGCACCCCTTACAGCTCTATTATTTAGCCATAGTGGTTTCCTCCTGTTTCTAGCATGTTTATTCCCTTTACATATTTACAGTTTGTAGCAGCAGTCGGGCACTACCCTCTGTTGTTCCGCTCTGTTTGCAGGGTCCACAATAGAGAGCGCAGAGAACCATTGGTCACGCTGATACACCTCCCTGTCTCGCTGTTGCACACTTCCGGATCAGAACAGCACTTCCAGTATAGCGTATAATAGAAAAAAATTGCAGTCACCAGCAGAGAGATAAAAAAAATTCGCCTTTATTCAACAGCTATCATCGGTCTTACAGACAGGGGTTGCAGGGAAGGGGATGGGGAGTCTCCAAAAATGACAGCCTTTTTGTTCCGCTTACTGGTGCTTCCACGGTTTGTACAACTCACCGATTGCAGCCAAATGAAATCAAACAATGCACTTGACAGGAATTTTGATAGGACTCATAAGCGTGAGGATCCGTGATGGGGATTACGAGCTTAATGTGTCTTGGCCAATGCATCAACCAATACCTCACATCAAAAAACTTTTATCAAAAAAAAAATTTCTTTTCTTGCACTTTTTTAACTTTTTGCGGGGTGTGGCTGGGCCCCATAGGTTGTCATTCATCAAGTGGTGTGGATGCATCGTCTGGCTTCCCATTTGGTCTGGTGGCAGGGACCAGTGGGTGGCATACAGACACTCTGCACCACTGATATCAGTGTGAATGGCGTCCTATGTGCAGATCATCTCGTGCATAGCAAAACCACCTCCCCCATATGTGGCAGGTTGAGGGTGGTTCTGTGCACCTGTGTCTGCAGTGCATACTGGGGTCTGTCCACATCCTGCCAAGTACATTGTTTGATTTCATTTGGCTGCAATCGGTGAGTTGTCTGAACACTGCCTTATTCTATCTGCTTCTTTATTAGTTTTTTTCACGGTTTGTATCATAACCCGTGGAAGCACCACTATGCGGCACGAAACGGCCGTCATTTTTGGAGACCCCCCATCCTTCCCCCTGCAACCCTCATCTGTAAGACCGATGACAGCTGTTGAATAAAGGCAATTTTTTTTTTTATCTCCCTGCCAACGAGTGCAATTCCATCTATTATATGCTATTCTTTTAGCGTATATATTGCGCACAGGCCCTATTCAGGATGCTAATACTCTAAATGTTTCCATTTGCTTTGTGTACTTTTATGTCTGAGGACATCGTCCCAGTTTATTGCACTAAGATCATTTCTCAATCTTTGGAAATTTGCCTTCCTGAAGTTTATGGTCCTTGTAGCCCCTACACCTCACATCTTATTAAAGGATGCATGAAAACTTATTAATTTGTTATCACTATTACCAAGTGATGCCCAACCCGTTTATTTGATATGCGGTCCGGCCTGTTGGTTAATATTAGGTCTAGCAGTGCCCCCTTACTTGTAGGGTCCTGAACCAGTTCTGAAAAGTAATTTTCTCTCATAGGCTAGGGTCACATTTGGGAGGTTGCATCCATTTGAGGGACGCATTAAAGGATGCTTTTTTTCCCCTTGCCATTTCCATGACGTGTTTTCATTTTTATATGTACCATGCGTTAACGCATGCATTTCCCATAGACTCCCATGTTAAAAAACGCATGCGTTTTTAATAACAGGCCCAAAAACGCTGCATACCGCGCTTTTTTGTGCACTTGTAGAAATGCATAACGTCAAACGCATTGCACTTTTGCAATGCGTTTTTGTATTGGAGTCTATGGGTGCTTTAACGCGTTTTTCAACATTGGCACATGAAAATAGTGCATGCATTTAGCAAATGCATGATGCAAGTCTGACCCTAGCCATAGTTGTCAAAAATCTATTACCTTTGCTGGAACTGCAGGTTTCAGTTCCCCAATGTATTTCAGGGTAGTTGAAGTCCCCCATAATAATAACTTCTCCCTGAGTCGCTGCTTCATCTATTTGCTTTATGAGGATATTCTCCACTGCTTCCATTATTTTTGGAGACTTATAATAAACCCCTATCAGTAATTAATTATTTTTCCCCCTCCCCTTATCTCCACCCACAGAGACTCTACATTTTCCTTAGATTCACCTATATTATCATGCAGAATGGGTTTTAAGGATGATTTTACATACAAACACCCCCCTCGCTTATTTGTACGGTCATTTCTGAACAGACTATAGCCCTGTAAATTAACAGCCCAGTCATAGCTCTCATCTAGCCATGTCTCCGACATCTCCACCATGTCATAATTATTTTCCAATAAAATTAATTATAATTACTCCATCTTGTTGATGAGGCTTCTGGCACTATCTTCCCTCCTGTTCAATGAATACCCTCCCCCCAATCCCTAGTTTAAACACTCCTCCAACCTTCTAGCCATTTTCTCCCCCAGCACAGCTGCACCCTCCCCATTGAGGTGCAGCCCGTCCCTAGCATAGAACCTGTAGCCAACAGAGAAGTCGGCCCAGTTCTCCAGGAACCCAAACCCCTCCTTCCTACAACAATTCCTGAGCCACTTATTTATCTCCTTGATTTCCCATTGCCTCTCTGGTGTGGCACGTGGTACAGGCAGTATTTCAGAGAATACTACCTTGGAGGTCCTTGCTTTAAGTTTGCAGCCTAATTCACTGAAATCATCTTTCAGGACCTTCCACCTACCTCTAACTTTGTCATTTGTGCCAATGTGCACCATGACCGCTGGGTCCTCACCAGCCCCTCCCAGCAATCTGTCAACCCGATCAGCGATGTGCCGGACTCGAGCGCCAGGTAGGCAGCACACTGTTCGACGATCCCTGTCTTTGTGACAGATTGCCCTATCTGTTCCCCTAATAATTGAGTCCCCCACTACCAGCACCTGTCTGGCCTGCCCTTCTCTCCTGTTTTCCCCCTTACTGGAGCAGACACTCCTCTGGCTTTCAGAGGACATGCCTTGCTGCAGCAGTACTATCCCTGTACTTACACCATCCTCATTTGTCAATTTAGCAAACTTATTGGGATGTGTCAGATCAGGGCTAGCCTCCATGGCACTCTTTCCTCTACCCCGTCTTCTGTCATACAGCTAGCTGCCACGCTGTCCAGAAGCTCAATACTATGATCCCCTCCCCCCACACATCTATCCCAGTGAGCAGCTGCTCAGTGAGACTCCTTTCCATATTGTCTATTGGCCTTTTCACATCTGCATTTGTGCTGCGTTTGAATGCATTGCGTTTTTCAGCTGCGTTAACGCAACGTTTCCTGTATGCTGGGTGAAAACACATGCGTTTTTACCGCAATTGCTTTTGGCATTGCGTTTGTAATGTGTTTTTATGGTGTTTCCCATATAACGCTATGGGATGCATTCAGATGTGTTAATGCATGCGTTTGTATAAAAAACGTAATGTATCCAAACCCAACACAATTGAAGATGTGAACTTAGCCTATGGATATGTTGCTGGCTGCTCATTTAGATCCAGTACCTGGGCTTCCAAATGCGCAATGTGCTCACATCTCGCACAGCAGTATGCACCCTCGACCGACTGTTCAAGGATTGCATACATGTGGCAAGATGTACACTGGATGGCACTGTCAATAATGGAGCTCATTTCCTAATGGGGATTACCAGGCAGAAAAGAAATGTAAAGTATTGATATACAAACAGCAATTCTGTAATTCCTCCCTTCTAAACTCCTTGAATCCAAAGTCACTGAATCACAAAATCGTATGCTTGACAAAGGTCGAGAATACCGGACCGAAACGTTTGCACTATATATAGTGGAATAAAAAGACATCTGTTTGATTGCATCGGCTGTGTGGAACGCTTTCGTACTTTGGGATTTTGATAAATACTCCAGAATGACTCCATTGGATGGACTAAGCGCTGCCTTGAGGGTGAGACCATATACCCTGACTCCGTGTGAGGTGCTGCAAACTTTATATCCTCAAAAGGCTGACGGTAGTCTAACCCCAGCCTAAGGAAGAAGAATTAATGGTTTTTTTTGGTTTTGCACTTCCAAAAGATCCGGCAAAACCACAAGTGCCGCACATGTCCACAAGTCCCATAGGGAATGGATTTGGCCGAACACAGTCTTGCTGCAAGTGATCCATTATGCTACAGATGCGACAAAACTGCCGGATCTGCCGCGAATGGTGAAAATCACTGATTAGTGATGAGCGAGTACTAAAATGCTCGGGTGCTCGAAGCTCGGGCCGAGCATCCCGAGATACTCGTGTACTCGGCCCGAGTAACGAGCCCAATGTTATCCTATGGGAGACACGAGTATTTTTATGAAATGACTGCCGGCTGCATGGAAAAACCCTAAAAATTTCACAAAAGTCTCAGAAGAGTGCTGAAATGACATGGCAACAGCATGGGGAAGACCCCCGGAAGCATTTCTCACTCAAAAGTCACAGCTGTGAACAATGTTGTCCGAGTTTCACGCCAATTTTACGGAGTGTCCAGAAAACCTTCCAAAATGACACAAAAATGAATATTTAGGTTGGAAATGTTAAGGGCACATACCCAATAGTGAGATACAGCTGGTTTATGTCACTTTTTGTGATTACATAAAAGATTTGACGTGAAAATATTGTGCGACACTCCGATGACCCTGACAAGAGACGTACATGAAGCCCTGTCTAGAAATAAAGTGCCCATTTTGAGGAAAATTGTGAGGTTCACCAATGCCCCTGGATACAGACATGCAGGATGGCCTGTAAACAAGAACTGGGTGTATTGTAGTATAGCCCTTTTGTCAGGGCAGACAAAAATTGGGAGGTTCAACAATGACCCATGCTTACAGACATGTAGTAGGGCCTGTAACCCTCAGATGGGTGTATTGTAGTATAGCCCTTTGGTCAGGGCAGCCAAAAATTGGGAGGCTCCTCTTTGTCCCTGGATAGAGACGTGCAGGAGGGCCTGTAAACAAGAACTGGGTGTATTGTAGTATAGCCCTTTTGTCAGGGCAGACAAAAATTGGGAGGTTCAACATTGACCCATGCTTACAGACATGTAGTAGGGCCTGTAACCCTCAAGTGGGTGTATTATAGTATAGCCCTTTTGTCAGGGCAGCCAAAAATTGGTAGGTTCAACAATGACCCATGCATACAGACATGTAGTAGGGCCTGTAACCCTCAAGTGGGTGTATTGTAGTATAGCCCTTTTGTCAGGGCAGACAAAAATTGGGAGGTTAAACATTGACCCATGCTTACAGACATGTAGTAGGGCCTGTAACCCTCAAGTGGGTGTATTATAGTATAGCCCTTTTGTCAGGGCAGCCAAAAATTGTTAGGTTCAACAATGACCCATGCTTACAGACATGTAGTAGGGCCTGTAACCCTCAAGTGGGTGTATTGTAGTATAGCCCTTTTGTCAGGGCAGACAAAAATTGGGAGGTTCAACATTGACCCATGCTTACAGACATGTAGTAGGGCCTGTAACCCTCAAGTGGGTGTATTATAGTATAGCCCTTTTGTCAGGGCAGCCAAAAATTGGTAGGTTCAACAATGACCCATGCTTACAGACATGTAGTAGGGCCTGTAACCCTCAAGTGGGTGTATTGTAGTATAGCCCTTTTGTCAGGGCAGACAAAAATTGGTAGGTTCAACAATGACCCATGCTTACAGACATGTAGTAGGGCCTGTAACCCTCAAGTGGGTGTATTGTAGTATAGCCCTTTTGTCAGGGCAGACAAAAATTGGGAGGTTCAACATTGACCCATGCTTACAGACATGTAGTAGGGCCTGTAACCCTCAAGTGGGTGTATTATAGTATAGCCCTTTTGTCAGGGCAGCCAAAAATTGTTAGGGTCAACAATGACCCATGCTTGCAGACATGTAGTAGGGCCTGTAACCCTCAAGTGGGTGTATTGTAGTATAGCCCTTTTGTCAGGGCAGCCAAAAATTGGTAGGTTCAACAATGACCCATGCTTACAGACATGTAGTAGGGCCTGTAACCCTCAAGTGGGTGTATTATAGTATAGCCCTTTTGTCAGGGCAGCCAAAAATTGGTAGGTTCAACAATGACCCATGTTTACAGACATGTAGTAGGGCCTGTAACCCTCAAGTGGGTGTATTGTAGTATAGCCCTTTGGTCAGGGCAGCCAAAAATTGGGAGGCTCCACATTGTCCCTGGATAGAGACGTGCTGGAGGGCCTCAAAACATTTTTCACATTGAAAAGATGCATGTATCCTGTCTTTGTAATGCCCATTCAAAAAGAATGGGCGTAAAAATTTCCCACTGGGGGTATACCTGAAACAACAGGTGGCACATGAGGAGAAGGAGGAGCAGTCCAGCGATTAGCCAAGGAATAGGAAGACGACGTGGTGGATGATCCAGTAGCTGACCCAACCTGGCAGGAGTATATGCAGAGCGAGGACAGCAGTGCACAGGGGGAGGGAGGCATAGCATCCCAACAGGCAGTACGAAGCAGGGTCGGGTACGCAGGCATAAGGCAGGCAACCGTTCCCCGGAACAACAACACGACACAAGGTGCCTGTGCAAATGTTAGGTCTTCCCGAGTCTGGCAGTATTTTCAGTTGGCTCCAGATGACTCTAAAAAGGCCATTTGCAACACCTGCCATGCCAGCATCAGCAGGGGTACGAAAA
Source organism: Allobates femoralis (assembly GCA_033576535.1). Taxonomy (NCBI): domain Eukaryota; kingdom Metazoa; phylum Chordata; class Amphibia; order Anura; family Aromobatidae; genus Allobates; species Allobates femoralis. The sequence continues at coordinate 190,193,572 of JARQOC010000011.1, forward strand.
GTAGCAGCCTGACCACCACCAGCATGATCAGGCACATGTCAGCCAAGCACCCGACTTTGTGGAAAGTACAACAGAGTCGAGGAGCGGTGCTTGCTGATGTCACTGCTACGTCTTTGCCAGTTGTGCGTGCGAGCCAATCCCTGTCCATGCTGGCCGCGAACAAGCCTCCGGCCCTGCACCTGAAGTTACCCACGTACAAATTACACCACCATCAAGCATGTCCTTGTCCCAGCGCAGTGTTCAATTATCCATTCAGCAAACATTTGAACGCAGGCGCAAATACGCTGCCAACGCCCCACATGCCACAGTCCTGAATGATCACATTTCGCGACTCATTGCGCTACAAATGTTGCCTTTCCGGCTGTTGTAGACGGAAGCATTCTGCGACCTGATGGCGGCTGCTGTCCCACGTCACTCGGTCCCCAGCCGCCTCTATTTCTCCAGATGTGCCGTCCCCGCATTGCATAACCACGTGTCCAACAGCATCACACGTGCCCTGAACAACGCTGTTTGAGCCAAAGTCCACCTAATAATAATAATAATAATACAGCTTTATTTATATAGCGCCAACATATTACGCAGCGCTTTACAATGTAGGGTTAGAGTACAGAAAATATAATACAGTAAGTAATGACAGTAGAGAACAAATACAGTAGAATAATTGGATACAAAACAATAGGCATAGAATCAATGTAAAAAAGAAAATACAAAAAATAAAGCAACAAATGAAGGTGACCCTGCTCAAAAGAGCTTACAATCTACAACGGGATAGGGGTTGCACAAGGTACAGGGGCTTATGGCACTGATGGTCCAGGCATCTCGAGGAAATGGGGCATAGAACTAAGCTTACATGGATGGTCATTATACAGTCTGTGTAGACCTTTTTGGTTTGGTGGAGTTTGTAGAAGAGTAATGTCCAGAGGGATAGCCCACTATCTACAGTAAAAAGGACTTCTATTAGGGAGTATGATAGGCCGCCTTAAAAAGATGCGTTTTTAGGGATCGTCAGAAGCCATGCAAGTTGTGGATAGTCCTGATTTCTTTTGGTAAAGCATTCCAGAGGTTTGGTGCAGCTCTGGAGAAGTCTTGGAGCCGGGAGTGGGAGGATCGGATTATTACCGATGTCAGTCAAAGGTCATTTGAGGAACATAGAGCGCGAGTGGGGTGATAGACAGAGATGAGGGAGGAGAGGTAGGGGGGTGCTGCACTGTGAATAGCTTTGTGGGTGATAAGAAGCAATTTGAATTTGATGCTGTAGTATACGGGCAGCCAGTGCAATGACTGGCACAGAGCAGAGGCATCTGAGTAACGATTGGCCAGATGGGTGATCCTGGCTGCTGCATTAAGGATGGACTGGAGAGGAGAAACTCTGGTGAGGGGGAGGCCGCTTAATAGAGAATTGCAATAGTCAAGGCGGTAATGGATTAGGGCCACGGTGAGTGTTTTTGTTGTTTACAGGGTGAGAAAGGGACGGACTCTGGAGATATTCTTCAAGTGTAAGTGACATGAGCGGACGAGACATTGTGTGTGGGAGGAGAAGGAGAGATCGGTGTCAAACATAACACCCAGACAACGAGCCTGCTGCCTAGGCATTATCGTGGTGCCACAAACTGAGAGAGATATGTCCGATTTAGGGAGGTTAGTGGATGGGGGGGAGCAGAAGAAGTTCAGTTTTGGAAAGGTTTAGTTTCAAATAGAGAGTGGACATGATATTGGAAACTGCAGCTAGACAGTCATTGCTGTTCTTTAATACCGCAGGGGTAAGGTCAGGGGCTGAAGTGTATAACCACAGACACGTGGACAAGTGCTTGTGGGCAAGGCCGCTACATCTCCTTGACAAAACACTGGGTTAATATTGTGGAGGCTCTGACACAGTCTGATCGAGGGACGGAACACGTCCTTCCCACACCAAGGATAGCAGGCCCTACCTCTGTCAGGGTTTCACCGACACTCTACAGCTCCGGAATGTCATGCTCTTCAGCCTCCTCCTCCTCCTGCTCATCCTCATCCACTCTACCCTCCACACCAGTCCCAAGCTGGAAGCACTGCAGCACTGCCTCTGCGAAGCGGCAACAGGCTGTGCTGAAGCTAGTCTGCATAGGTGACAAACCCCACAATGCAGAAGAGGTGTGGACAGCTCTGAAACAGCAGGCAGATCACTGGCTCACACCTCTGAACCTAAAGCCAGGAAAGGTCGTGTGTGAGAATGGACGGAACTTGGTGGCAGCTTAGAGGCGAGGCCAGCTGACGCATGTTCCATGCGTGGCCCACGTGCTCAACCTGGTGGTTCAGAGGTTTGTAAAGTCATACCCAGAGCTGTCTGAACTGCTGGTAAAAGTTCGCCGTCTGTCTGCACATTTTCGCAAGTCACCTGCTGCTTCAGCCGACCTTGGCGGATATCAGCGCCGTTAGCGTCTTACGGACCACAGACTGGTGTGTGATGTCCCCACGCGTTGGAATTCAACTCTGCACATGTTGGTCAGGATATGTGAGCAGAAGAGGGCAGTTGTTGACTACCTGCATCACCTAAGCCGTCGGGAAATGGTTCAAACTCCACACATAACACCTGAGGAGTGGAGATGGATGTCCGACCTATGTACCGTCCTCCAAAACTTTGAGGACTCCACCCAGATGGTGAGCGGCGATGACGCCATTATTAGCGTCACCATACCACTACTCTGCCTTCTAAAACGGTCTCTGCTGAAAAACAAAGAGGATGCATTGCAGGCCGAGCTCGATGACTTTGAGCATGAAACAGTAGTGGGTGTGGGTGAAAACACAGAGTCCAGCCTCATCTCATCACAACGTGCAGTGGAGGACTATGACGAGGAGGAGGAGGATGAAGACATGGAGCAACTCTCTGGCCAAATTGAGGATATGACATGCACACCAGTCATACCCTCGATTCAGCGTGGCTGGCCAGAGGACAGGGGAGATGAGGAGGAGGAGGAGGACAGCATGTTCAGTCATCGTGTTGGTCTGGATACTAAAGTGATGGCTGTTAAGAGTCTGGCGCACATGGCTGACTTTACGGTAAGCTGCCTGCCTCGTGACCCTCGCGTTCAGAACATCTTGGCCGACAATCTGTACTGGTTGGCAACACTGTTAGACCCACGGTACAAGGAGAACTTTATGTCTGTCATTCCTGAGGCGGAGAGGTCAGCCAACACGCAGCAGTTCCAGAAGGCCATAGTCACGGAAGTAGGCAAATCATTCCCCTCACAAAACGCTAGCGGCATAGGTCAGGAATCGGTGGACAACCAAGGCGTACGGCCGAGAGGGGCACAAGTCCAATCCGCCAAAGGTAGGGGAACAGTCTTTACGAGGTGGGACAGTTTTCTCAGCCCCTCACGTACCACAGCCCCTGAGGTGCGGGGTAGTGACACAAGAAATGCTAAGTTTGGTCAGATGCTGAAGGAGTACCTTGCCGATCGAACAACTGTACTGCAAGATTCCTCTGTGCCTTACAATTATTGGGTCTCCAAGCTGGACACGTGGCATGAATTGGCTCTCTACGGCTTGGAAGTCCTGGCCTGCACTGCCGCTAGCATTTTGTCACAGCGTGTTTTCAGTGCCGCAGGTGGAATCATTACTGATAAACGCAACCGCCTGTCAACTGAAAATGCTGAGAGGCTGACTGAGATCAAGATGAACAAGGGTTGGATTGGGCCAGACTTCACCACACCACCAACAAATGACAACTGAATTTAAATTTTGTAATGGGAATTTGCCATGTACCTCCACTGACCCATGGGTACACACTTCTGGACTTCCGAGTGTCCAAGTGTGGGATCAGTAATGTCCGTGGACGTGCACTCAGCCAGTTGGTAGGAAGGAGGATCAGGTTGGGAAATGTGCGGTGCAGTATCACGGCTACTGACAATTGACCGTGTGGAAGTCAGGGTGTTTGTGGAGGTGCCAATCACATTGGAAGCATTATCCGCTATCCAAATAACAAGCTGTTGACACTAGTGTTGGTTCAAGAGCGTAGTACTGCAGCGGGCCCCAACAATTTAGGACAGGACGTGTGAGCGACTAGATGTGCCACTTTCTTGTTGCGAAATTAGTGCTTGCACACGACCTCGGCCTCTGCCTGCACCACCATCACGTTCACCTCCTTGTTCCTTGCCAACGCCCTTGCGCATTATGCTTGTATACAGCGACAACAGTCACAGGAGAGGATTTTAGTCCCTAACCTGTATCAAGGTATGACGTACACCAGTCTGGTGACTGTTCAGATCACAAGAGATTAGGATTTTAGTTCCCTAACCTGTATCAAGGTATGACGTACAACAGTCTGGTGACTTGAATGGTTTTAGGAGAGGATTTTAGTCCCTAACCTGTAGAAAGGGTATGACGTACAACAATCTGCTGACTTGAATGGTTTTAGGAGAGGATTTTAGTCCCTAACCTGTATCAAGGTATGACGTACAACAGTGTGGTGACTGTTGAGATGCCAAGAGTTAGGATTTTAGTTCCCTAACCTGAAAAAAGGTATGACGTACAACAGTGTGGTGACTGTTGAGATGCCAAGAGTTAGGATTTTAGTTCCCTAACCTGAATAAAGGTATGACGTACAACAGTGTGGTGACTGTTGAGATGCCAAGAGTTAGGATTTTAGTTCCCTAACCTGAATAAAGGTATGACGTACAACAGTGTGGTGACTGTTGAGATGCCAAGAGTTAGGATTTTAGTTCTTAACCTGTATTAAGGTAGTACGTACACCTGTCTGGTGACTGTAATGGTTTCAGGAGACGATTGTAGTCCCTAACCTGTATTAAGGTAGTACGTACACCTGTCTGGTGACTGTTTTGATGACAAGAGTTAGGATTTTAGTCCCTAACCTGTATTAAGGTAGTACGTACACCTGTCTGGTGACTGTAATGGTTTCAGGAGACGATTGTAGTCCCTAACCTGTATTAAGGTAGTACGTACACCTGTCTGGTGACTGTAATGGTTTCAGGAGACGATTTTAGTCCCTAACCTGTAATAAGGTAGTACGTACACCTGTCTGGTGACTGTTTTGATGACAAGAGTTAGGATTTTAGTTCCCTAACCTGAATAAAGGTATGACGTACAACAGTGTGGTGACTGTTGAGATGACAAGAGTTAGGATTTTAGTTCCCTAACCTGTAGAAAGGGTATGACGTACAACAGTGTGGTGACTGTTGAGATGACAAGAGTTAGGATTTTAGTTCCCTAACCTGTAGAAAGGGTATGACGTACAACAGTGTGGTGACTGTTGAGATGACAAGAGTTAGGATTTTAGTTCCCTAACCTGTAGAAAGGGTATGACGTACAACAATTTGCTGACTTGAATGGTTTTAGGAGAGGATTTTAGTCCCTAACCTGTATCAAGGTATGACGTACAACAGTGTGGTGACTGTTGAGATGCCAAGAGTTAGGATTTTAGTTCCCTAACCTGAAAAAAGGTATGACGTACAACAGTGTGGTGACTGTTGAGATGCCAAGAGTTAGGATTTTAGTTCCCTAACCTGAATAAAGGTATGACGTACAACAGTGTGGTGACTGTTGAGATGCCAAGAGTTAGGATTTTAGTTCCCTAACCTGAATAAAGGTATGACGTACAACAGTGTGGTGACTGTTGAGATGCCAAGAGTTAGGATTTTAGTTCTTAACCTGTATTAAGGTAGTACGTACACCTGTCTGGTGACTGTAATGGTTTCAGGAGACGATTGTAGTCCCTAACCTGTATTAAGGTAGTACGTACACCTGTCTGGTGACTGTTTTGATGACAAGAGTTAGGATTTTAGTCCCTAACCTGTATTAAGGTAGTACGTACACCTGTCTGGTGACTGTAATGGTTTCAGGAGACGATTGTAGTCCCTAACCTGTATTAAGGTAGTACGTACACCTGTCTGGTGACTGTAATGGTTTCAGGAGACGATTTTAGTCCCTAACCTGTAATAAGGTAGTACGTACACCTGTCTGGTGACTGTTTTGATGACAAGAGTTAGGATTTTAGTTCCCTAACCTGAATAAAGGTATGACGTACAACAGTGTGGTGACTGTTGAGATGACAAGAGTTAGGATTTTAGTTCCCTAACCTGTAGAAAGGGTATGACGTACAACAGTGTGGTGACTGTTGAGATGACAAGAGTTAGGATTTCAGTTCCCTAACCTGAATAAAGGTATGACGTACAACAGTGTGGTGACTGTTGAGTTGCCAAGAGTTAGGATTTTAGTTCCCTAACCTGAATAAAGGTATGACGTACAACAGTGTGGTGACTGTTGAGATGCCAAGAGTTAGGATTTTAGTTCCCTAACCTGAATAAAGGTATGACGTACAACAGTGTGGTGACTGTTGAGATGCCAAAAGTTAGGATTTTAGTTCCCTAACCTGAATAAAGGTATGACGTACAACAGTGTGGTGACTGATGAGATGACAAGAGTTAGGATTTTAGTTCCCTAACCTGTAGAAAGGGTATGACGTACAACAGTGTGGTGACTGTTGAGATGACAAGAGTTAGGATTTTAGTTCCCTAACCTGTAGAAAGGGTATGACGTACAACAGTGTGGTGACTGTTGAGATGACAAGAGTTAGGATTTTAGTTCCCTAACCTGTAGAAAGGGTGTGACGTACAACAGTGTGGTGACTGTTGAGATGACAAGAGTTAGGATTTTCAGTTCCCTAACCTGAAAAAAGGTATGACGTACAACAGTGTGGTGACTGTTGAGATGCCAAGAGTTAGGATTTTAGTTCCCTAACCTGAATAAAGGTATGACGTACAACAGTGTGGTGACTGTTGAGATGCCAAAAGTTAGGATTTTAGTTCCCTAACCTGAATAAAGGTATGACGTACAACAGTGTGGTTACTGTTGAGATGACAAGAGTTAGGATTTTAGTTCCCTAACCTGTAGAAAGGGTATGACGTACAACAGTGTGGTGACTGTTGAGATGACAAGAGTTAGGATTTTAGTTCCCTAACCTGTAGAAAGGGTATGACGTACAACAGTGTGGTGACTGATGAGATGACAAGAGTTAGGATTTTAGTTCCCTAACCTGTAGAAAGGGTATGACGTACAACAGTGTGGTGACTGTTGAAATGACAAGAGTTAGGATTTTAGTTCCCTAACCTGTAGAAAGGGTATGACGTACAACAGTGTGGTGACTGTTGAGATGACAAGAGTTAGGATTTTAGTTCCCTAGCCTGTAGAAAGGGTATGACGTACAACAGTGTAATGACTGTTGAGATGACAAGAGTTAGGATTTTAGTTCCCTAACCTGTAGAAAGGGTATGACGTACAACAGTGTGGTGACTGTTAAGATGACAAGAGTTAGGATTTTAGTTCCCTAACTTGTAGAAAGAGTATGACGTACAACAGTGTGGTGACTGTTGAGATGACAAGAGTTAGGATTTCAGTTCCCTAACCTGAATAAAGGTATGACGTACAACAGTGTGGTGACTGTTGAGATGCCAAGAGTTAGGATTTTAGTTCCTTGTCACCTGTAAGTAGTCACTGGTGACTGTTATGCAGATTTGTCCAACTAAGATGGTCAACAGTGTGGTGAGTAGATGAGTAGATTTTCCTAGTTAACCGATAAGAAGGTATGACGACAAGTGGGTGAGTTGAGATGCAAGAGTTAGTTTTAGTTCCTAACCTGTAGAAAGGGTATGGTACAACTGTGGTGACTGTTAGATGTCAAGTTAGGATTTTAGTTCCCTAACGAAAAGGTGTGACGTGAAACAGTGTAGTGATTTTAGTTCAAGAGTTAGATTAGTTCAAACGTAAAAGGTGTGACTGTAAAATGAGGTTGATTTTAGTCCAATGTAGAAAGGGTTATTCTACACAGTTGGTGATGTTGAGATACAAGAGTTGGATTTGTTTAACCGAGAAGGGTATAGTCAACGTGTGGTGACTGTAGAACAAGGTGGTTTATGTTCATACCGAGAGGTTAGTCAACGTGGTGACGTTAGATGACAAAGTTAGGATTTAGTTCTAACTGATAAAGGTAGATTACACGTGTGTGACTGTTGAGATGCAGAGTTATATTTGTTCTAATGAATATAGGTTGATACAGTTGCTACTGTTGAGATGCAAAGGTTAGGATTAGTTCTACTGTAAGGTATGACTACAAAGTGTGTACTGAGATACGGGTTTAGGATTTAGTCCATGTGACGTTATGAGTACAAAGTGTGGTGCTTATGAAAGTGGATTTCGTCCCAACATGGTATGAGTACAAAGTTGGATTTGAGATGACAGAGTTAGGTTTTAGTTCCTAACGTGGGTATGAGTACAAAGTGTGGTCTATTGAATGACAAGAGTTAGGTTGTTCCTACTGAATAAAGGTTGAGTCAACAGTGTGTACTGTTGAGATGAAAGAGTTAGATTTTAGTTCCCTAACCTGTAAAGGGTATAGTCAACTGTGGTATGTTGAGTACAAAGTTAGGATTTTGTCCTAACTGTGAAGGGTATGAGTAACTTGGTCTTAATGACAAGAGTTAGGATTTAGTTCCTAACTGTAGAAAGGTATGAGTAATTGGTACTGTTGAGATGACAAGAGTTGGATTTTAGTTCCTAACTGTAGAAAGGGTATACGTACAACAATTGTGACTTGATGGTTTTAGGAAGATTTAGTCTACCTTATCAGTATGACGTACAACAGTGTGGTGACTGTTGAGATGCAAGAGTTAGGATTTTAGTTCCCTAACCTGAAAAAAGGTATACGTACACAGTGTGGTGACTGTGAATGCCAAGTTAGGATTTTAGTTCCCTAACCTGAATAAAGGTATGACTACAACAGTGTGGTGATGTTGAGTGCCAAGGAGTTAGGATTTTAGTTCCCTAACCTGAATAAGGTATGACGTAAAGTGGGTGACGTTGGATGCCAACGTTAGGATTTAGTTCTTAACCTGTATTAGGTAACGTAACTGTCGGTGATTAAGTTCAGGAATGATTGTAGTCCTAACCTGTATAAGGTGATACACGTTGGTGATGTTTTGATACAAGAGTTAGAGTTTTAGTCCCTAACTGTATTAAGGTAGTACGGACACTGCTGGTGACTGTAATGGTTTCAGGAGAGATTGTAGTCCCTAACCTGTATTAAGGTAGTACGTACACCTGTTGGTGACTGTAATGGTTTCAGGAGACGATTTTAGTCCCTAACCTGTAATAAGGTAGTACGTACACTGTCTGGTGACTGTTTTGATGACAAGAGTTAGGATTTTAGTTCCCTAACCTGAATAAAGGTATGACGTACAACAGTGTGGTGACTGTTGAGATGACAAGAGTTAGGATTTTAGTTCCCTAAACTGTAGAAAGGGTATGACGTACAACAGTGTGGTGATGTTGAGATGACAAGAGTTAGGATTTTAGTTCCCTAACCTGTAGAAAGGGTTGAGTACAACAGTTGGTTGACTATTGAGATGAAAGAGTTAGGATTTTAGTTCTAACAATAGGTATGAGTAAACAGGTGTGTGATGTTGAGATGACAAGAGTTGGATTTTAGTTCCTAACTGAAAAAGGTATGACGTACAACATGTGGTGACTGTTGAGATGCCAAAAGTTGGATTTTAGTTCCCTAACTGAATAAAGGTTGAGTACAACAGTGTGGTTACTGTTGAGATGACAAGAGTTAGGATTTTAGTTCCCTAACCTGTAGAAAGGGTATGACGTACAACAGTGTGGTGATGTTGAGATGACAAGAGTTAGGATTTTAGTTCTAACCTAATAAAGGTATGACGTACAACAGTGTGGTGACTTGAGATGCAAGAGTTAGGATTTTATAAGTT
>JARQOC010000011.1:190203426-190284875 GCA_033576535.1 Allobates femoralis
AATCGAATAAATATGGTATTGTTGTAATCATATTGACCCCAAGAATAAAACGCTTTTATCACTTTTGCTACAGGCAGAAGGCATAAAAAAAATATCCTGAATTGCTGATTTTTGTTCATTCTGCCTACTAAAAATCAGAATGGAAAGCAATCAAAAAATGATATGTGCCCAAAAATGGCACCAATAAAAGTATCACTGCATTTCATCCTGCAAAAATCAAACACTCAGGATGGCTTCACACCATGGCAAGGTCCGGTCCGGGGCTGTCCGGTGTAACCGGTTTTTGGCCCCATAGTAACCTATGGGGCCGGATGGAGCCGGATGACAGCTCTCTGCCATCCGGTTTCATCTCTGCGATGGAATCCGGGAGAATTCTGATTATTCTCACCGGACACAAAAATGTTGCTTGCAATGTTTTTTGTGTCTGGGGAGAAAAATCACCTGAAAAAGCCGGATCCCGGATTTGCCCAGATTGTCCCGGATTCTCCCTGATCCGGGGCAATCCGGTTCTCACTAACATGGGAGCCTATGGGGCCGGATTGTTTCAGGACCTGTTGTTTCAGGACCGCGGCTAGCTCCACGCTAGCCGCGATCTTGAAAAGTCAGCAGCTGCAGCTGCAATTACAGCCATCCGGCTGCACACAGGACCGGAGGGCACATTTGGCCCTCCGGTTCTGTGTGCTGTTCCGGTCTGGGGCTGTCAAGTTCATGCCTGACAGCCCCGGACCGGACTGCGCCGTGGTGTGAAGCCAGAATCATATGATTCTTTCAGCAGAAATACAGAAAATATATAGATCTCTAAATATGGCAATCCAAAAAAAAAACAGCATTTCTTACTGTGTAAGGCCCCTTTCACATCAGCGTTTTTTTCAAATCGCGGCAGATGCGGTGAAAAAACCGCATCTGCCGCGATTAACGCATAACCGACACACTTGCGGCACAAGGGTGCGGCAGATGCGGCAAGTGCGGTTTCAGCACTTGCGGCAGGTGCGGCCACGAAAAAACCCGCTGCTGACTGCGTTTCTTTTGCGGCCGCACCTGCCGCAAGTGCCGAAACAGCACTTGCCGCACCCTTACCGCAAGCCCCATAGACATTGCATGGGGCTTGCCGCAACTGTGCCGCAAGTGTGTCGGTTATTCGTTAATCGCGGCAGATGCGTTTTTTTCACCGCATCTGCCGCGATTTGAAAAAACGCTGATGTGAAAGGGGCCTATTAGCAGCCATACATATGAAAACCATATGAATCTGGTATTGCAGTAATCGCACTGACCTGAAGTATAAAGCCATTTAATCACTTATACCGCACAGTGAATGGAGTTTAAAAAGAAATAAAACCAATTCTCGACCTCTGCTGATTTTTTCATTCTTCCTCCCAAAGATAGCAGTAAAGCTTGGCTCACATTTAGGCTACGTTCACACACTGCACTTTTTTGCGCGCACTTTAAAATAGGTGCAGGGGCGTGTGCGTCTGCCGGCAAAGTAAATGTGAAATTCACTTTGCCGTTCAGATAATGTGTAAATATACGCAGCGATTTATGGGAGAAAGCGCGGGCTTAAAAAGAATGACCATGTCAATCCTTTACGCACCTGCGCCCGCGCTTTCTCCCATAGGAGCCCATTATTCCCGCTGGAATTACGCATCACCATTCAGTCAATGCGCAATTCCAGCGGGAATATACTGGCGCTGCAGGATATGATGTCACACAGGGGACGACCAATCCTCCCCTGTGTAACATCTGTGCCAGCCCCTTTTGGGATTCGTAGTGTATTAATATAAACTGCGAAATCCAAATTAAAGTAATCCAAATGTGTTCAAAATAATAAAAATTGAATTCTTACCTCTCCGCCGGGTGTTCCGGGAGCCGGGTGCCAACACAACCGCAGGTATCGACCTTCCCGGTCCTATTAAGATCACTGATTGGCCGCTCACGGTCATGTGATATGCGTGTCATAGCACGTCACAGAGATTTCTTATAAGGAGGCAGAGGTGGTCATTGTGATCTCTGTCTACCTTATCATCCAGTGGTGTCTCTCTTTATAGGCATATATTTAGGTGCACAAAAGCACCGTTGTCCACAGGTTTGTGCACCTCTGAAAAGCCGGACACAAGTAAACAGAGACCAAACAGAGTCTAGAGTAGTAACTTTAGCTGCCTCATTAGGGGTTTCATCTGAATCAGGTATTTAGTAGGAAATTCCAATGTAGGTGCTCAGCGTAGACCATAGGATACGCATATGAACTGACCCAAAATGTCAATATTCTGTCACGAGTCTGTGACAGAATTGGCACCTGTGTCTTGTTCCTGTATGGAGACTTCAGATTAAATGTTTTTCTTTTTTTTGGTAGTGTAGGACTTAATGACTTAATGTCAGTTTCTGTTGCTAGCTAGCTCCTTAGTTCTCTTCCCAGGTGTGGCTACATTGTGATCACTCCCATCTCCTTTATATGGTCACATGATTCAGCATTGATTGAACTCCATTCCTGGCCTAGCTACCTGAGGTGAAGATGCTACTCTGGGGAAGCTGACCATTGCCAAGCCGTCTGCTGCTTAGGAGTGTGGCATGAAGCTGTTTTGTTGTTTTTCTGACTGTCTTTCCTTCCCCTCTTGTTGTTATTAGTGCGGCGGTTTGGACTAGTGGTCCCGCCGGCCATTTCTCTATTGAGGGTTAAAATCAGAACCAAAAACTACAGTAAGAAGTTATTCCTGTAGTTTTTGGCCGATTTAAATTGGCTAACTCTAGAACTTATATTTGGTGAACCAGTTAAAATCAGGACCAGCAAGGGACTAGATTTCCTGCTCAGCGATGGGATGAAAGAACCCATATAGGGACGGTAGGGAGATCATGGCATGGTCACAGGTGAGTGCAGGAGGTCTCCTTTCCCCCATTCCCTAGGAGCAGGGCCCTCTATTGTATATGCCCCCCCAAAGTGTTTCCTCTGTCTGTTGTTTTGTGTAGTGTACCAGACAATGTTGGTCCATGCACCATTGTCACGCACTGCATCTGGACACTCCCTAGTCTGTGGCGTGATATATTCTCACTGCATCACTAGATGTATTAACTGATGGGTGCAGCTTTTGAAATCTGGCACCTCAGGGGTCTTTGCCGATGTGAATTGACCATTCTACCAAAATGTGAATTTCTAGATGAATCTCCTTCCCTATTGACTGTGCACCATGATTAAAAAAAAAGTCGTTTCTAACCACATATCGGATATTGGCGAACTCAGGAGAAATTACATAGCAAATTACATAGACCATTTCCTCTTCATAGCTTTTTTAAAAATTAAAAATATTTTAGTGGGAAATTTTTTTTTTTTTTCATTTCTATAGCCCAATGTGACAAAATTCTGTGATTCATCTGTGGGTTTAAAAGGCTCACTACACCCCTAGATGAATTTCTCAAGAGATGAACTCTACAAAATAGGGTCAAATGTAGGTGGTTTATGCTGTTTTGGCACTAGAGTGGCTCTTCTAATGAAACATGGTGCTTGCAGTAGCCTATTCCTGCCAAATCTTACCTTGAATAGTGCCCAATCGCTTCTAAGCCCTGACATGTGCCCGAACAGTAGTTTTCCACCACATATGGGGGAGTATTTGTGTACTCCAAAAAAATTGTGCAACAAATTGTATGGTCCGCTTCTCCTTTTACCCTTCTGAAAATGAACAATTTGATGCTATAGCAGCATGTTTGTGGGAAACATTAGATTTTATATTTTTATGGCTCAACGTTATAAAATTCTGAAGCACCTGTGGGTTCAAGATAATCTTCACACCTCTAGATAAATTCCTTGGGGGCTTTCCCCTGTTTAGGCACATTAGGAACTCTGTAAGTGCATCATGGCTTTCACTACCTTCTCCAGCCAATTTTGCACTCCAAAAGTCAAACAATGCTCCTTCCCTTTCAGGCCCTACTGTGTTTAACACGATATCCATGCTCAGGAGATATTGTACAACACATACAGTCATATGTAAAAGTTTGGGCACCCCTTTTAATCTTATTTTTTTTTTTTGTTTAAAATTGTTTGTTTGCAACAGCTATTTCCGTGTGATATATGTAATAACTGATGGACGCAGTAATATTTCAGGTTTTAAATGAGGTTTATTGTACTAAGAGAAAATGTGAAATATGCATTATTTCAAAATTTGACAGGTGCAAAAGTATGGGCACCCTTCTGATTTTCATGATTTGAATACTCCTAACTACTTTTTACTGACATACTGAAGCACTAAATTGGTTTGGTAACCTCATTGACCTTTGTACTTCATAGCCCGGTGTATCCAATCATGAGAAAAGCTATTTCAGGTGTCCACTTGCAAGTTGTTCTCCTAGTTGCATCTTCTCTGAGGAGTGGCATCATGGGCTCCTCAAAACAGCTCTCAAATGATCTGAAAAAAAAGATTGTTCAACATAGTTGTTCAGGGGAAGGATACAAAAAGTTGTCTCAGAGATTTAACCTGTCAGCTTCCACTGTGAGGAACATAGTAAGGAAATGGAAGACCACAGGGACAGTTCTTGTAATGACCAGAAGAGGCAGGCCAACAAAAATATCAGAAAGGCAGAGAAGAAGAATGGTGAGAACAGTCAAGAACAATCCACAGACCACCTCCAAAGACCTGCAGCATCATCTTGCTGCAGATGGTGTCACTGTGCATCGGTCAACAATACAGCGCACACTGCACAAGGAGAAGCTGTATGGGAGAGTGATGCGAAAGAAGCCGTTTATGCATGCACGCCACAAACAGAGTCGCCTGAGGTATGCAAAAGCACATTTGGACAAGCTAGTTTCATTTTGGAAGAAGGTCCTGTGGACTGATGAAACAAAGATTGAGTTGTTTGGTCATACAACAAGGCGTTATGCATGGCGCCACAAAAACACAGCATTCCAAGAAAAACACTTGCTACCCACTGTCAAATTTGGGGGAGGGTCCATCGTGCTTTGGGGCTGTGTGGCCAAAGACGGCATCGGGAATCTTGCTAAAGTTGAGGGTCGCATGGATTCCACTCAGTATCAGCAGATTCTTGAGAATAATGTTCAAGAATCAGTGTCAAAGTTGAAGTTACGCCGGGGATGGATCTTTCAGCAAGACAATGATCCAAAACACCACTCCAAATCTACTCAGGCATTCATGCAGAGGAACAATTACAATGTTCTGGAATGACCATCCCAGTCCCCAGACCTGAATATCATTGAACATCTGTGGGATGTTTTGAAGCGGGCTGTCCATGCTCGGCGACCATCAAACTTAACTGAACTGGAATTGTTTTGTAAAGAGGAATGGTCAAAAATACCTTCATCCAGGATCCAGGAACTTATTAACAGCTACAGGAAGCGACTAGAGGCTGTTATTTTCTTGTCGTCCAAATCTGGGAGACCCTGACAGTGGGTGTTATATGCTGCCCCCTGGAGGTCACACCAAATATAGAAGAGATTTACTCCTCCTTCTCCCCTGCAGCATATACGCCCTCTACAGGAATACTGTCAGTTTGTTATTTGGTGTTGTTGGAGGCACATCTCCACACTGAAGCTCCTGCTACAGATGAAGCTTAGGGGACCATCGGGGTCCCCCGGCATGGCCTTCGGCCCCATATGCCGTGCTCCCTCACCATACTCTTTCAAAGAGCCTCTGGTGAGGTGGGAGCCGACTGAGGGGTCCACAGTTCTCTGTGCCCCTGGCCAATACACAGTCACTGTGTGGCCCCTGTGATGGAGTTCAACTCCCGGTAGTCACAGGTGACGGATGCAGGCTCCACCACAAGGTACCGAGCTGGCCCCTATCTTCTCCCCCTATGGGGATCCAGGTATGTGCTGCGCACATTGGGCCCCCGCATCCACAGCAGGATCCAGGACAGGACCTGCTATTGTGTCCCTGCAATGGCCCCTAGCCTGGCTAGCAGCCCAGCAGCGATCCCCTCCCTGCCTGTCTTAGCACAGCAGGGGGATGGGGCATTGAATTTGGAGCATGGGGCTCCCAGCAGCGATCCCCTCCCTGCCTGTCTTGGTACAGCAGGGGGATGGGGCATTGGATTAGGAGCATGGGGCTCCCAGCAGCGATCCCCTCCCTGCCTGTCTTAGCACAGCAGGGGGATGGGGCATTGAATTTGGAGCATGGGGCTCCCAGCAGCGATCCCCTCCCTGCCTGTCTTGGTACAGCAGGGGGATGGGGCATTGGATTAGGAGCATGGGGCTCCCAGCAGCGATCCCCTCCCTGCCTGTCTTGGTACAGCAGGGGGATGGGGCATTGGATTAGGAGCATGGGGCTCCGTTTTTCCCGCATCCGCGGGCGTTTTGCGGGACTTCCGCGCCAGACCCCTCACGCAGGCCGGCCGCGGCCTCAAATTTAGTCCCCGGCTTCGCCGGAGGCCTAGGCCGCGATTCCGCCCCCTGCTTGTCTATCAGCAGCGGGGGGCGGGGATTTGCTCTGAATAGCCCTGGGAGCTCAGGGCTTGGTCTCTGGCCTCTCCCACTCACAGGGCTCGGCCTTCCCCTCCTGTGTACACAATGGGGCCACAGAGCCCGCGTTTTTACAGGCCCTTCCCTCTCTGACTCCCCCCTCTCCCTCTGTGGGGGCCATCTTGGCCTCATTTTCTGCAGATTCTCTCATCTGCTGCTGGGAGTCTCAGACTGGGGATCAGGGCTTTGGCAGTGAGGTAATCCACACCATGGTGTGGATTCCCCTCTGTGGCATCCCCCTTCTGTTAGTTTGTACACAGGATAGGGTCAGACTATGTCTTCTTCAAGGAGCACATAAGGCTGCTATATTGTATGCAACTTGTACAGTGTACACAATCACATTGCCTGCGCAGAGTGTCATTTCCTCTGCACGACCGGTGAGCATACTGGGGCTCCGGATATCCTCGGAACCCGGTCCCAGGTGGATGCCCCTGCCCCCTCTGGGGATCAGGCGTCCGTTCCCCTGGTTTTTAACACGGCCCCTCAATGGACTGACGTTCTATCTCAGTCATTGTCTGTTTCAGTGGCCAGGTCAGTGTCACGAGCTATGTCACAATCCGTAGCCTCTATGACTAAGCCCATCATTCAGGCCATCACGGCCGGACACGGCGGCTCCAAGCCTCGGCCCAACAGGTCCTGAGCCCGGACCAGAAACTAGGGAATCAATGTGGAGGGTTCTCATCGGTCCCGGGTCCGTCTCTTCCTCCTGGCCTTACCAGGCCCTCTCTGCCTCTTGGTGAGCCCTGCTCCAAAGACAGAGGCCCTTCCCCCTCCTCTGGAGGGTGAGGAACAGGACCCTTCGTCCTCTGGCTCGGAGGCGGCCTCGGACTCGGTCCCGGAAGGGGACGCTCTGGCTGACAATAATGCCATTCTTCGTCTTCTGCTCCCGACACTCAGTCGGTGCAGCGAGCCAAGGTCTCACTCAGGGATCTGAAAGGACCTGCCAACGTCTTCTCCGATCACCCTGACTTTTCAGACTCGGTGCAAAAGCCTAGAGCTTCACCGGCAATACTATCGGGCTGGTCTCAACCTCCTTAGGTGGACCCGGCGGTGGCCAGATTGGCAACTAGTACCACAACTACCATTGCCGACAGCTCGTCTTTAAAAGACTCGGCAGACCGTCAGGTTGAACTGTTGTCCAAGTCCTTCTATGACGCGGTCGGCGCTGCGTTTCCTCCCGCTTTTGCAACGGCCTGGTCTCTTAAAGACGCAGTTTACGCCAAGACACGCCACACGGTACCTGAGGTGTCTCTCCTCCTAGACCAAATGGCTATGGTCTCGAACTAGCCTCTTTACGCCGTGCTTAACTCAGCCGGTCGTTCCGCATTGGCAGCCGCCAAATGCCCTTGCCATTCGGAGAATTCTCTGGCTTAGGGATTGGAAGGGGGTTGCTTCTTCCAAGAAGCATCCTACAGGGATTCCCTATACAGGGATCGTCTTTTAAGGGAACGTCTGGACGTACTTATTAAGGACTCACATGGAGGCAAAAGTACTCTTCTGCCACAACAGAAAGGTGGAACACCGGCGCAGCAAGAGCTGCCAGGTTCCGTTCCTTTCGTTCCTTTCATTTCCCTGGCTGGTCCTCCAGACAGAACGTTTCGTTCCAACACGGCCCAGTCCTCCCGAGGCCAGGGTTCTTCCTGGCGCTTCGCCCGCAGTAATCCTCTAGTCTGAAGCCGTCCAAGCCAGCTGACTCGCATGGCTCCAGCTCCGCACACAGAGTCGGGGGCGAATTGTCCCTCTTTCGGGACGTTTGGCTTTCCAACGTCCTAGACCAATGGGTGCGAGATATTATCTCTCACGGCTTCTTCATAGGACTGTACTCAGTTCCCCCAAGCCGATTCTTCATGACGTCTCCCCCTCCCGCCAAGATCCGCGCTTTTCGCCGAGCGTTGGAAGCTCTGAAGCGGGAGGGAGTCATTGTCCAGGTTCCGTCTTGGACCGGTTTCAGGGATTTTATTCAAATCTCTTTATTGTACCCAAGAAGGACGGGTCCGTCCACCCTGTGCTGGACCTAAAACGCCTCAACAAGCACGTCAAAGTGAGGCGTTTTCGCATGGAATCGCTTCGTTCTGTGATAGCCTCAATGTCTCCAGGGGAATTCTTGGCTTTCATAGCCATAAAGGATGCATGTCTACACATCCCATTTGCCCCAGCTCACCAACGGTTCCTGCGCTTTGCGATTGGAGACGACCATTTCCAGCTCATGGTTCTCCACTTCGGCTTGGCCACCGCTCCACGAGCACTCACCAAGGTGATGGCCTCCGTAGTCGCCTTGCGGCACTCACAAGGTCTGTTGGTCCTCCCTTACTTGGACGACCTCCGGGTCAAGGCTCCTTCACATTAGGAATGCCAGCAAGCAGTGTCCGCGACGCTGTCGATGCTCCGGAGGTTCGGCTGGATAGTCAACCTCCGAAGTCGGTCCTCGTGCCCACCCAGAGTCTGGGGTATCTGGGCATGCTGTTCGACACTCGTGCTGCGCTGGTACTTCTGCCTCACGAGAAGGTCGTCTCTCTCCAAGCAGGTGTTCGCTCCTTCCTCCTGCCTCACTTGTACTCCATCAGGCATCTGATGCAGATCCTGGGAAAGATGGTAGCTTCAATCGAAGCAGTCCCATTTGCACAACTGCATCTGCGTCCCCTTCAGCTGGAGATTCTCCGTGTCGGGGACAAGAATCCGAGGACCCTGGATCACAAGATTTCCCTGTCCCTCGAACCTAGGGGATCTCTCCAGTGGTGGCTGACAGATCAGTCCCTGTCTCAGGGTCACTCCCTCCTCCCGCCATCTTGGTCGGTGGTCACTACGGACGCCAGTCTCTCTGGCTGGGGAGCGGTGTTTCTTCACCACAGGGCCCAGGGTACTTGGTCTCCACGGGAGTCCTCCCTTCCCATCAACATTCTGGAGATCAGGGCAGCGTACCTGGCTCTCCTAGAGTTTCAGCCGCTCTTAAGCGGCCGCCAAGTGGGGATCCAATCAGACAATGCGACGGCCATCGCTTATATAGATCATCAAGGAGGCTCTCACAGCACCCTAGCGCTGCTGGAGGTTCAAAAAATCCTGTGCTGGGCGGAGACCACAGGCTCCGCCATCCCTGCGGTCCACATCCCACTGGGGGTGGACAATTGGGAAGCAGACTATCTTGGCCATCAGGGTATGGACCCGGGCGAATGGTCTCTCAACCCAAAAGGGCATTGGCGGCGGACGCTCTGGTCCAGGCTTGGTCTCAGTTTCGTCTGCCATACGTGTTCCCAACTTTGGCTCTGTTGCCTCGAGTGCTCCGCAAGATTCGGGCGGAATGTCACCGTGTGATTCTATTCGCACCCACTTGGCCCGGGAGAGCCTGGTTTCCGGAACTGCTCCGCCTCGCCGACGGCGACCCGTGGGGCCTGTGAGATCGTCCAGACCTTCTCTCTCAGGGTCCGTTCTTCCGCCACAATTCTGCGGCGCTCAGGTTGTCTGCTTGACCCCTTGAATCCTGGGTCATAACAAATCGGGTCTTCCCCGGGAGGTTCAGGACGCCATGACGCAAGCTCGTAAGCCTGCCTCGCAAAAGATTTATCACCGGACGTGGAGAATTTTTCTCTCCTGGGGTTTTACTAGAGGCCAATCTCCGTGGCCTTTCTCCTTGCCGACATTGCGTTTGTTTCTCCAGTCGGGGCTGGACTCTGGTCTTGCCTCGAGTTTTCTGAACGGACAGGTGTCAGCTCTCTCCATCCTTTATTCCAAACGGCTGGCGAGGCTCCCGCAGGTTCGCACATTTATGCAAGGGGTGGCCCACATTGTCCCTCCTTACAAGCGTCCGCTAGATCCTTGGGATCTTAATTTGGTTCTCTCGACCTTCAGAGACCTCCGTTTGAACTTATCTCAGGTATCCCTTTGTCCACCTTGTCACACAAGGTGGCATTTTTGGTGGCTATCACCTCGCTTCGGCGGGTGTCTAATTTGGCGGCATTGTCATTCAAGTCCCCATTCTTGGTGGTGCATCAGGACAGGGTGGTCCTGCACCCCGTTCCCTCTTTTCTACCGAGGGTAATCTCTCCTTTCCACCTCAATCAGGATATCTCTCTTCCGTCCTTTTGCCCAAACCCAGTTCTCCAGGTTGAGAAGGCTCTCCACACTCTGGATTTGGTTAGGGCTCTGAGGGTGTACTTGTCTCGCACAGCTCCTCTCTGTCGGACGGACTCCCTTTTCATTCTCACGGCCGGACGCGGCAAGGGCTCTTCCGCTTCCAAGGCCACAATTGCCCGTTGGATCAGGTCGGCTATCTTGGAGGCCTATTCGGCCTCGCACACGTCGCCCCCAGTGGGTCTCAAGGCGCATTCCACCAGGGCTGTGGGCGCCTCCTGGGCTTTGCGGCTCCAAGCCTCGGCCCAACAGGTGTGTCAGGCTGCCACTTGGTCAAGCCTCCACACGTTCTCAAAGCATTACCGGGTACATGTTCATGCCTCAGCGGATGCAGGTCTGGGCAGACGCCTTCTCCAGGCGGCTGTTGCCCACCTGTAAATGTCTGAGTTGCCTTTCAGGGTGCAGTGGTTTTTTCCCACCCAGGGACTGCTTTTGGACGTCCCACTGTCAGGGTCTCCCAGATTTGGACGACAAGAAAAAAGAGAATTTTGTTTACTTACCGTAAATTCTTTTTTCTTTAGTCCTTAAATCTGGGAGACCCAGCACCCTCCCCTTTATTTTTGCCCTTCGGGCGTACCTGTGGCTCTTTTAAGCACATAATCTCTGTTGGCCATGGTTCTGGCCTTATACCTTTCCTGTTCGGCCCGTTGGCCGGGAATTTGGTTTACAGTGCAATGTTTTCCTCCTACTGCTCATATACCAAACTGACAGTATTCCTGTAGAGGGCGTATATGCTGCAGGGGAGAAGGAGGAGTAAATCTCTTCTATATTTGGTGTGACCTCCAGGGGGCAGCATATAACACCCACTGTCAGGGTCTCCCAGATTTAAGGACTAAAGAAAAAAGAATTTACGGTAAGTAAACAAAATTCTCTTTTTTTGCAAAAGGTGGATCTACTAAATATTAATGTCACTTTTCTGTTGAGGTGCCCATACTTTTGCACCTGTCAATTTTTTAAATAATGCATATTTCACATTTTCGGTTAGTACAATAAACCTCATTTCAATCCTGAAATATTACTGTGTCCATGAGTTATTACATATATCACACTGAAATAGCTGTTGCAAAAAAACTATTTTTAACAAAAACAACGAGTAAGATTAAGAGGGTTGCCCAAACTTTTTCATATGACTGTATATGGAGTCCATTTTATCCTGTTATCATTGTGAAAATGCTAAATTTGGGGCCAAAGCAACATTGTTGTGGGTAAAAGTAAACTTTCCAATTATTTCTTCCACGTTGCTTTAATTCCTGTGAAGAACATAAAGGGTCACTTGGACGTGGTTTTGAGCACTTTGAGGGGTGCAGTTTTTAGAACGGTGTCACTCTTCGATATTTTCTGTCATTTTAGCCCCTCAAAGTGTCTTTAAATGTGATGTGTTCCCTTAGAAAAGTTTTTTTAATTTTGCTGTAAAAATTAGAAATCACTGATAGACTTTCAACCGTTCTAACAAAAAATTGATGTTCACAAAATTGTGCTGATGTAAAGTAGACGTGTGGGAAATATTATTGATTGATTATTTTGTGTGGCATAACTGTCTGGTTTAAGATAAAAATAATAAGGGTTTGAATTGTGCAAACTTTCAATATTCACACAAATAAATGTAAAATATAATGTCTTCAATTTATCGTTATCATAAAGTACAATGTGTCTCATAAAGACCAGTCTCAGAATCTCTGGGATCCATTGAAGCTTCCAGAGTTACTATCACATGAAGTGACATTGATCAGAATTGGAAATTTGTCCCTAACAGGAAGGTGAAAATTGGCTGGGGCTAAGGGGCTAAATAGTTTTAACTCAGAGCATCGACAGGGAAATAAGGTGTGTGATGGCTGCTATAAAGGGGTGCTGGAGGCCAGTTCTTTTTATTACTATTATTTTTAAATCAAAGCATCTTGTCGTATCTAAAACATCGGACTTTTAGCATCTCCCTCTCCCACACCACCTCCTCACCTCGCCCCCTGTCTGTCGGTGGTCCCCAATGCTCAGTTCTTGCACCCCTACTCTTCTCCATCTACACCTTTGGCCTGAGTCAGCTCATAGAATCACACGGTCTTCAGTATCATCTCTTCACTGATGACATGCAGATTCCACAATGTCTGTCTGCTATTTCATCATTCTTTTCTGCTCGCTTTCTAAAACAGAACATGGACAAAACAGAATTAATCATCTTTCCCCCATCTCACTCTACCCTTCCACCTAACCTACCCATCAAAGTCAACGGCTGCTCACTTTCCCCAGTCCCGCATGCTCGGTGCCTCGGAGTGATCCTCGACTCTGCTCTCTCTTTCAAGTCACATATCCAAGCCCTTGCCACCTCTTGCTGACTACAACTCAAAAATATTTCCCACCTCTGTACATTACTTGACCAAGAAACCGCAAAAACACTCGTGCATGCCCTCTTCATCTCCCACCTTGACTATTGCAACCTCCTACTCTCTGGCCTCCCCTCCAACACTCTTGCACCACTACAATCTATCCTAAATTCTGCTGCCCGACTAATCCACCTGTCTCCCCGCTATTCCCCAGCCTCTCCTCTCTGCCAATCTCTTCACTGGCTTCTTACTGTTCAGAGGCTCAAGTTCAAAACCCTAACTATGACATACAAAGCCATCTGCAACCTGCCTCCTCCATACATCTGTGACATAGTCTCCTGGTACTTACCTACATGCAACCTCTGATCCTCTCAAGATCTCCTTCTCTCTCCCCTCTCTATCTCTTCTTCCCAAAACTGCATACAAGATTTGTCCCGTGCTTCCCCTATACTCTGGAACTCTGTGCCTCAACACATCATACTCTCGCCCACCGTGGAAACCTTCAAAAGTAAACGGAAGACACATCTCTTCCACCAAGCCTACAACCTGCAGTGATCCTTAGTCTACTGACCCGCCGCACAAGCAGCTCTACCCTCTCTTAACCCCTTCACGACCTAGGACGTTGTGCAACGTCCTGTGTTTCTGCCTGTTAACGACCCAGGACGTTGCACAACGTCCTGGCAGATTTGAGCTCCTGCACCCCCTGTGAGCCGGGTCACTCAGGTGTCACAGATGCTGCTGCTCTGTGACAACCTGTAGATGACCCCACAGGGGGTGGTTTAACCCCCCCATGCCCAGGACCCCTCCGATCGGCAGTTTAAAAGTGAAACTGCCAATCGGAGGGAATCATAGGGATTCACCCCTCCAGATCTGATTGGAGCTCTCCAATCAGATCTGGAGGGGCGAATCGGCAAGTGCCCACCCCTCCTCACCCCCCTCCCGCTCCAGGACTGTCCAGGGCCCCCCCGCCAACCCCCCCAACCGCCCGCCCCCCTCTATTACAATGTATCTGCCGGCGGGCTGCACCCGCGTGCGCCCGCCGGCAACAGTGCCTGCTCCCCTGCTCTGGTGCTCCCCCTCAGGCTGCCCCCACCTCCGGGCCCTGTGCCTGGCCCTCACCTCCTGCGGCGGGCTGCACACTTCGGTGCACCCGCCGCCGCCGCCGCTGCTGCGCCTCCTCTGCCGGCCCGCCGGTCTGTGGCCCCGCCTCCTCTCCCGGCCTCCTCTCCCGGCCTCCTCCTGCTCATCGGTGGAACGAGGGAGGTAAGTATGTATGTATGTATGTGTATGTGTGTATGTATGTATGTATGTATCCTCCTTGTCCACCCCCCACCTACAGGTGATCGAGGGTCTAGATGGAGTCTGCCCACTGAGAAGTGGGGGGTGGACAAGGAGGATAGGGATATCAGAGTAGGACTCATCAGACCTGAAGTCACTTTGTCGCAGTTGATGAGCAAGCAGACATTGGCCAATGTATGTACCAAGGACTTCAGAAATAAAAAATTAGAATTTTTGAGTTTTTTGAAAAAAACGTAAGTTTTTAAACTTTTTCCTCAAACACATATAGCTTGTAGCAATTGTACATCATTGGGAGTAGCTGTGTGCTGCAAGAATTTTTTCACATTATATGACCCTGCGTCTTTGCTTGCACCAGTTCACATTTGTCTTTGAGTGCTGTGCAGTTTTTTTTCTTGTTGTTTATTATATGGAGTTGCAGGCTCCTTGCTGCAATGTGCACCCTCATTAACCTACAGGTGATCGAGGGTCTAGATGGAGTCTGCCCACTGAGAAGTGGGGGGTGGACAAGGAGGATAGGGATATCAGAGTAGGACTCATCAGACCTGAAGTCACTTTGTCGCAGTTGATGAGCAAGCAGACATTGGCCAATGTATGTACCAAGAACTTCAGAAATAAAAAATTAGAATTTTTGAGTTTTTTGAAAAAAACGTAAGTTTTTAAACTTTTTCCTCAAACACATATAGCTTGTAGCAATTGTACATCATTGGGAGTAGCTGTGTGCTGCAAGAATTTTTTCACATTATGTATGTATCTATGTATGTATGTGTATGTATGTATCTATGTATGTATGTATGTGTATGTATCTATGTATGTATGTATGTGTATGTATCTATGTATGTATGTATGTATGTGTATGTATCTATGTATGTATGTATGTGTATGTATCTATGTATGTATGTATGTGTATGTATCTATGTATGTGTATGTATGTATGTATCTATGTATGTATGAATGAATG
The DNA here is from genome assembly GCA_033576535.1 of Allobates femoralis. Taxonomy (NCBI): domain Eukaryota; kingdom Metazoa; phylum Chordata; class Amphibia; order Anura; family Aromobatidae; genus Allobates; species Allobates femoralis. Next base: position 190,218,578 of record JARQOC010000011.1, read on the forward strand.
AATTGATGGATGGGTGAATGGATAGGGGGTGCATGCGTGGACGTGTGCGTGGACGTGAGCGTACATGAGCGTGCGTGGACGTGAGTGTGCGTGCGTAGACGTGTGTGTGTGTGGACATGTGTGTGGACGTGTGCGTGCATAGATGTGTGTGTGCATAGACGTGTGCGTGCGTGGATGTGTGCATAGATGGATGTGTACGTGGATGTGCGTGGTTGTGTGCGTGCGTGGATGATGGGTGCATAGCTGGATGGATGGGTGCAACAAGGGATCAAGTGTCCTCTTGTTGTAGTCTCTGGGATCATAGTCATGGTGCACTGTATGACAGGTCATTGTCATACAGTGCACCATAACTCTGACCCCAGAGACTGTAGGAAGAGGACACTTCATCCCTTGCTGCAGTCTCTGGATTGGCCAGAGGCGATCGAGCGTCGTGGGACCTTCGTTGTGGACTACGTCGGAGGCGATCGAGCGTCGTGGGACCTTCGTTGTGGACTACGTCGGATCTTTATAATAAAGATGGAGTCCGAATTTTGTTTGTGTTATTTTTTTCAAATAAAGAGATTTTTCTGTGTGTGTATTTTCTGACTATTTACCAGAGATTCCTAATGGCGGGTCTAACATTGGCCCTATATTATGAATCTCGGGCTTAGTGCCAGCTGCCAATAAAAAGCTGGCATTAACCCCTTTATTACCCAGTTTGCCACTGGCACCAGGGCAACTGGAAGAGCATGGGTACAGCGCCAGAAAATGGCGCTTCAATGAATGCGCCATTTTCTGGGGCGGCTGCGGGCTGCAATTCGCAGCATGGGGGGCCCAGAACGCTTGGGCCTCTCCATGCTGCGGATTCCAGCCCCCAGCTGCCTAGTTGTACCTGGCTGGACCAAAAATATGGCGGAGCCCCATGTCATTTTTTTTCTAGAATTAGTTCTAGAAGAAAAAAAAAAGGGCTTTGCTGTATTTTTGGTGGCTAGCCAGGTACAACGAGGCAGCTGGGGGTTGCTGGCAGTCCGTAGCTGCCAAGTTGTACCTGGCTTGACCAAAAATATAGCGGAGCCCTACGCCATTTTTTTTCTAGAATTAGTCCTAGAAAAAAAATAAAAATGGGCTTCGCTGTATTTAGATGCATAGTGAACACTTTGAACCCCCAGGTGCTTCACAAATTGATCCGTAATAATGAAAAAAGAAAATTTGTGTGAAAACAAATGTAATTTTTCCTTCTTACGGATCAATTTGTGAAGCACCTGGGGGTTCAAAGTGCTCACTATGCATCTAGATGCATTCCTTGGGGGGTCTAGTTTCCAAAATGGGGTCAGTTTTGCGGGAGCTCCAATGTTTAGGCACACAGGGGCTCTCCATACACGACATGGTGTCTGCTAACGATTCCAATAGTTAGCGGACACCATGTCGCGTATGGAGAGCCCCTGTGTGCCTAAACATTGGAGCTCCCCCACAAGTGACCCCATTTTGGAAACTAGACCTCCCAGGGAACGTATCTAGATGGGTTGTGAACATTTTGAACCCCCAGGTGCTTCACAAATTCATCTGTAAAATTGAATAAGTACTTTTTTTTTCCATAAAAATTTTCTTTTTCATTTTCACAGATTAATTTGTGAAGCACTGGGGTGTTCAAAATGCTCACCACCCATCTAGATAAGTTCCCTGGGGGGGTCTAGTTTACAAAATGGGGTGACTTGTGGGGGAGCTCCAATGTTTAGGCACACAGGGGCTCTCCAAATGCAACATGGTGTCCGCTAACAATTTGACTGAAAAATCAGCTCAAATTGTTAGCGGACACCATGTCGCGTTTGGAGAGCCCCTGTGTGCCTACACATTAGAGCTCCCCCATAAGTGACCCCATTTTGGAAACTAGACCTCCCAGGGAACGTATCTAGATGGGTTGTGAACATTTTGAACCCCCAGGTGCTTCACAAATTCATCTGTAAAATTGAATAAGTACTTTTTTTTTCCATAAAAATTTTCTTTTTCATTTTCACAGATTAATTTGTGAAGCACTGGGGTGTTCAAAATGCTCACCACCCATCTAGATAAGTTCCCTGGGGGGTCTAGTTTCCATAATGGGGTGACTTGTGGGGGAGCTCCAATGTTTAGGCACACAGGGGCTCTCCAAATGCAACATGGTGTCCGCTAACAATTTGACTGAAAAATCAGCTCAAATTGTTAGCGGACACCATGTCGCGTTTGGAGAGCCCTTGTGTGCCTACACATTGGAGCTCCCCCATAAGTGACCCCATTTTGGAAACTAGACCCCCCAGGGAATTTATCTAGATGGCTGGTGAGCATTTTGAACCCCCAGGTACTTCAAAAATTCATCCGTAAAAATGAAAAAGTACTTTTTTTTCCATAAAAATTTTCTTTTTTCATTTTTACAGATTAATTTGTGAAGCACTGGGGTGTTCAAAATGCTCACCACCCATCTAGATAAGTTCCCTGGGGGGTCTAGTTTCCATAATGGGGTGACTTGTGGGGGAGCTCCAATGTTTAGGCACACAGGGGCTCTCCAAATGCAACATGGTGTCCGCTAACAATTTGACTGAAAAATCAGCTCAAATTGTTAGCGGACACCATGTCGCGTTTGGAGAGCCCCTGTGTGCCTACACATTGGAGCTCCCCCATAAGTGACCCCATTTTGGAAACTAGACCCCCCAGGGAATTTATCTAGATGGCTGGTGAGCATTTTGAACCCCCAGGTGCTTCAAAAATTCATCCATAATAATGAAAAAGTACTTTTTTTTCCATAAAAATTTTCTTTTTTCATTTTTACAGATTAATTTGTGAAGCACTGGGGTGTTCAAAATGCTCATCACCCATCTAGATAAGTTCCCTTGGGGGGTCTAGTTTCCAAAATGGGGTGACTTGTGGGGAGCTCCAATGTTTAGGCACACAGGGGCTCTCCAAATGCAACATGGTGTCCGCTAACAATTTGAAAAATCAGCTCAAATTGTTAGCGGACACCATGTCGCGTTTGGAGAGCCCTTGTGTGCCTACACATTGGAGCTCCCCCATAAGTGACCCCATTTTGGAAACTAGACCCCCCAGGGAATTTATCTAGATGGGTGGTGAGCATTTTGAACCCCCAGGTGCTTCACAAATTCATCCGTAAAAATGAAAAAGTACTTTTTTTTCTACAAAAATTTTCTTTTAGCCTAAATTTTTTCATTTTCACATGGGGAACAGGATAAAATTGTTGGGCAATTTCTCCTGAGTACATCGATATCTCATATGTGGTCATAAACCACTCTTTGGGCGCACGGCAGGGCTCAGAAGGGAAGGAGCGCAATTTCACTTTTTAAATGGAAAATTAGCTTCAAAAGTCAAATTGCGCTCCTTCCCTTCTGAGCCCTGCCGTGCGCCCAAAGAGTGGTTTATGACCACATATGAGATATCGATGTACTCAGGAGAAATTGCCCAACAATTTTTAGGATCGATTTTATCCTGTTGCCCATGTGAAAATGAAAGAATTGAGACTAAAAGAACGTTTTTGTTGGAAAAATTAAAATGACCATTTTTTCCTTCCACTTTGCTTTAGTTCCCGTGAAGCACCTGAAGGGTTAATAATCTTCTTGAAGGTAGTTTTGAGTAGCTTGAGGTGTGCAGTTTTTGGAATGGTGTCACTTTTGGGTGTTTTCCGTCATATACACCCCTCAAAGGGACTTCAAATGTGATGTGGTCACTAAAAAAAATGGCTTTGTAAATTTTGCTGGAAAAATGAAAAATTGCTGATGAACTTTGAACCCTTATAACGTCCGAACAAAAATTTTTTTTTTTTCCAAAATTGTGCTGATGTAAAGTAGACATGTGGGAAATGTTATTTATTAACTATTTTGTGTCACATACCTCTCTGGTTTAGCAGAATAAAAATTCATAATTTGAAAATTGCTAAATTTTCAAAAATTTTGCCAAATTTTTAATTTTTTCACAAATAATCGCAAAAATTATCAACCTAAATTTAATACTAACATGAAGCCCAATATGTCACGAAAAAACAGTCTCAGAATCGCTCGGATCCAATGAAGCGTTCCAGAGATATAACCTCATAAAGGGACACTGGTCAGAATTGACAAAAATGGCCTGGTCATTAGGGTCAAAATAGGCCCGGGGGTGAAGGGGTTAAGCCCATTTAGCTGATAATAATTTCTTTAGGCAGGATCCCTTCAAGGACCATGTATCGTCGGCTTTTGTAGCTCGAGAGGAGATTGCAGCTCGAGAGGAGATTGCAGCTCTCCTCTCTTTAATTACCAGAAAAAGTCTTAGTGTCTTACACTGGTAGAATTCCCTGTAGATGGAGGATCAGACATGACGGCTCACATTACAGCATCTCTGCCTCTGTCTGTATTATCACAGTGGATACAACACATTGTTTATATGGCACTGCTGGGACATTATTATATGGAGCTACAGCCGAGAACAGAGGAGATGTTTCTGCAGAATGGAAATATTACTGATTTTGAAGACATGATATTACCAGAATCCAATAATGTTGCAGAGGAGTAAAACATATATCCAATGAAACACAGTCATTTTCTGGTAAATTTAAAAGCATTACATATGGTTCGACTGTCTCCAAAGAAAAATGATACTTTTTTTGTGTCTCCGGCATACAAAGAAATTAGTCCCCGCTGTTCCTTTTTTATATGCTTGTTCAAGTAATCCAAGGATATTTGTTATTGATGAGCATGCACAACCATGCTGAGGGGCTCGGTGCTCGTAATGAGCAGTTGGATGCTCAGAGGGTCTCAACTGGAGTACCAAGTATAATGGAAGTCAATGGGGAACTCAAGCATTTTTCTGGAAGATCTTCTGGAAGAATGCTTGAGCCTCCCTTTGACTTCTATTATACTCGTTACTGAGCGTCCGACTGCTCGTTACGAGTACCGACCACCCGAGCATGGTAGTACTTGCTCATCACTTGTAGTTGTCAGCACATTTTACATATGGAGGTAGTGGTATGACTGTATAGGCACTTGTCTCTCACGAAAATGATACCATTTGTATAGAGATCTGATGCGCTAATCATACGAAATCTACATTAGTATAGAAAATATATGCAAATCATGATGGAAGTGCACTGGGGGTGTGTCCATATATATAGAAGAAACAGTCCACGTGCGCTGACATGCCCCTGTGATAGTTCAGCATAATTTGTGTGGCGACCCTGCGTACAGGGTGGCCACAGGTAGGAACTGCAGTCAAGCAGAGGGTAGTCAGCTTACACAAAAGCACCCGAAAAACACACCCACAGAATACAACACCCAACCCAGAGCCCGGGACTCTAGGCGGGCAAGGGGAGGTAGGGTTTAGAGGGAAGTGAATGGGATGTAGTCAAGGTGACAGCACTGGGATAAAAGGAAGAAACCAGGAAGTAGTAGGTAGTAGGCCAAAGGGTGCCGAGCAGTAAAGACAAGGACTAGGCCAGTATAGCTGGGCCAGGAAGGAACACGGCAGCGTGGCTAAAGGAAGACTTCGAGGTGAAAAATCCCTTCTGGTGCAGAAGTCACACGGGTAGGACAGAGCCTGGTGGATCCTTAGTACAGCAGGGACACTGGAGGCTAGGTCAATACCAGAGCGCTGGCTCTGAGGTGAGTGGAGGTTAAAACCCAGATCACAGACATCCCAGCGGGGAGGTGCAGATTCTAGGTCTGCTCTCCTAACAAAGTGCTATGAGACACAGTGGCATAGAGGACTCAGAGCTTACCTACCCACACATAAGGGGAAGCCAAATGAGAGCCCGAGCGAGCTATCATACGAAATAGAGGAAGAAGGGCCTGAAAGGAGTCAGAAAGAGGGGATAAGACTGGAAGGAAGGCTTGACTGCAGGAGGGGTACCGGTAAAGAGTAAATTGTGTGTGAACTGTATGGTGGAAAACGTGAGTAAAATCCGGTGAACCCTGCCAGAGTCTCCAGTGTCTGCTTCCTTACATGTTGAACTGTTATATACCCTGTCAGGAGCAGCCTGACCCACTGCAGGCTCATCCAACCAGCTGCAGCCCCATCCATCCTCCTGGCAGAAGCAAGCAGCAGCGGTGGTCCCCCATTGACCATAACCCGTGGGTGGCGTCACGACAATCCCTGTAAATAACCCCTTTTACTTGTGGGCTCGGGACACGTTCTGGACCAAGACCGCCGTGAAAACCCCCTTGATACCCCGGTCCGGTACTGAGTACCCTGTCCCAGTGGGCTCCACATTTGCATATGCTTTCTACACTAGATATCTTATAACTGGCACGTTGGATCTTTACAAACAAGTACATTTTTTATTGGGATACAAGTGCTAATACCACTATGTGTAAAAATGTACTGATAGAAGGGGTTCTTCACAAGGAGCCCATCAAAATTGTTATCCTATTAATATGTTGACCGTCATCATATTATATTGCACTGTGTACTTACAATTGTTCAGTTTGCCATTCTACTCAGTTCATTCTTCTCTTTTCCATTAGGTTTATGACATCGCATGACTAACAACTGATTAGCTGAATCTTGCTAAGCTCTATTTAGAAACAGAAAGTCTCTTTTCCCTGTATAAGGCTGGCTTCACATTAGCGTTTGTGTCTGCATGCCGATGGCATGCAGACACAAACGCTGTCAAAAGCAGTGTCTAAATGATGTGTCCGCAGCGGATAATGTCCGCCTGCGGACACATCACTAGGGAGCCCGGCCAGCCAATCGGCGCTGTCCGGGGGCGGGCCGGAGGAGGAGTTCAGCACCGGAGATCTCCGCCCCCCGGCTGCCGGTAAGCTCCGGGACGTGTCGGCGGGGAGAACAGCTGATTTGACAGCTGTTTGAATCTCCAGCGCCGACACCGAGAGGAGATGTCGGCGCGGGAAGATTCAAACAGCTGTCAAATCAGCTGTTTCTCCCCGCCGACATCGCTAGCAGATTACCGGCGGCGGGGAGGAGGAGAACATCAGAGGCCCCAGCTGATCTCCCGGTGGCCGTCGGTGATCTCCTGTGACATCACCAGCAGCCACCGGGAGAGATCTCAATGTGATCCGCAGCGTTCTCCTGCGGTGTCATGCAGAGGACACTGCGGACCCATTGAGATCAATGCATTTTTTGTGCGCTTGCAGGCGCTTGCGGATAGAGCAAGCGCCGCGAACGCACAAAAAAATGCTGCAAGCTGCGTCTGGAGTGCGGTCGGAGGGCGCATAAATTATGCGCATCTGAACGCAAATGCTGCCAAACGCAGCCATACGCAGGCACATGCGTTCCCATGTTAAACATAGGAAAGCATGTGCGCAAGCGTTTGGCTGCGTTTGGTACGCAGCGTTCCATACGCTAATGTGAAGCCAGCCTAAGTCATCACAACAAAGTTAATGGCAAGAAGGAGGAGGGAGTAGGCTGAGTTAAATAGGTTGAGTTGAGTTGAGTTGAAGAGGGGGTGAGTAATGCGGGGAAAAGAGACCTCCTGTTTGTACATAGAGGTTAGAAGGACTCAGCTAGTCTGATTTTAGTCTGATCCCAGCATGCTCCATCACACAGTTTTCAGATCCAGAGACAGTACAACTCCCAGCATGCTTCATCACACAGTCTGCAGATCCAGAGACACTATAACGCCGAGCGGAAGCAGGAAATGGAAGAGATGAAAGGAGGTAGAGAAGGAGGGAGTGGGTGAAGTGATGAGTTGGGGCACACAGGACCTACCTGGTAGAGTGACAGGGAGGAGGGGAGAGAGGGAAGGAGGGTGGAGGGTTTGGCTTACAGGAAATAGGGGAGTAATAAAAGAAACCCAGCCCCTTATAGTGACATTCTGCTGCACACTCCGTCCCCCTGCTGCACTGTTTTCCCAGTGTTTGATAACACTTTTCTCTGCAATCATACATGTAATCATTGAAGTAAAGGTATGATTATACACAGTATCCCAGAGCCTGTAAGAAACTGTGTTCACTTTATTGCCCTAAATTCTGCAGGTTGCTCCTCTTTAAGATGATTAAAAAGTTTGATGGGAGTGCTTCTTTAACCATTTAAGAATATCAAGCAGGGGTGTTACTTCTTTGTGTGTCATAGACTAATTTTCTATAAAACTTTGGTATTAATTAAGCAGTAACTGGATAAAGGGAATTTGTCAGGTCTTCCATGTCTTCCAACCCACCAACTCGTGTATATTGCTAGCTACATACCCTGCCTAACCAACCCTTTACAGAGTTTGACACCTAAACACATGTTTAAAAAAGTATTTCTAATCTGCTTTTTATATAAATTAGGGTGCTTTCACATCTGCGTTTTTCGTAATTCGCGGCAGATGCGGTGAAAAAACCGCATCTGCCGCGTTTACCGCATAACCGTTCTACTTGCGGCGCGGTTGCGGTTTTTTCTATGCAAAGTATAGGCATACTTGCGGCAGGTGCGGCAAGTGCGGTTTTGCACTTGCGGCAGGTGCGGCCGCGAAAAAAACCGCAGTAAGCCGCGGTTTTTTTCGCGGCCGCACCTGCCGCAAGTGCAAAACCGCACTTGCCGCACCTGCCGCAAGTATGCCTATACTTTGCATAGAAAAAACCGCAACCGCGCCGCAAGTGGAACGGTTATGCGGTAAACGCGGCAGATGTGGTTTTTTCACCGCATCTGCCGCGAATTACGAAAAACGCAGATGTGAAAGCACCCTAAGGCTTTTGATTTGTCGAAGAGCTATGGTTTCACCTGAATAATTAATCCCCCTCAACATATTATTACACCTCTCCGGGCGTGATAACATGATTTGCAAGAGTCGGCATGTGGACAACTTCATTAACAAACTGGCTGGGGAGTTTTAAAGGAGCTAACTCACAATCGGCAATCTGACAATCTAAACAGATCTGTTCATACTTCCAAAAAAATCAGCTTTTCTTGCTTGGAGAAGTTATAGTTGTCCATTTTTTTTTTCAATTTACATTACCAGTGACCTCTACAGGGCAAATGTGGTATTGCATGCTAGGTGTTGATATCAAGTCCCCCCCTCCAAAAAAAATGGAATTATGATAAACTGATTAGGAATGACCGAGTAGAATTGTTACTATTCGGTACTCTCCGAATAGTAACAATATTTGGGCTATTCGCTATTCACTGAGTTTCTTGTGATTACTCGGGAGTAGCGAGTAGTACTTTAACTTTCGTAGTGTATCTATATATAAACTGTGAAAGTGCAATAAAATTGAATTAAAAGTTGTTAAAAAATAAAAAAAATATCATACTCACCTATCCAATGGCTGCACCGGGACCGGAAAAGAAGACATTCGATGAACGAGAAGGACCTGTCCCTCTGATAGCCAATCAGATGGCCAGATGTCACAAACCACCTGATCGCTACCAGCCACCTGATTGGCTAGGTTGCCAGGTCTTGAACGTGCATCAATGACCTGGCAATCTGGCCAATCAGGTGGCCAGTAGCAATCATGTCGTTTGTGACATTAGACCATCTGATTGGCCAGATCGCTACCAGCCATCTGATTGGCTGTCAGACTCACAGGTCCTTCTCGTTCATCGGATGTTTTCTTTTCCGGTCCCGATGCAGGCGTCGGATGGGTGAGTATGATATTTTTTTATTTTTTAACAACTTTTATTCACTTTTAGTGCACTTTCACAGTATATATAAAGATACACTGCGAAAGTACTCGCCCGGCCCATTCATTAACATTGGACTCGCTATACTCGCAATGAGTACCGAGTATCGTGACCTACTCGTTTGCGAGTATAGCGAGTCTGATTAGTTCTGTACTCGCTCATCCCTAAAACTGATCAAACTAATTTGATCAAGTCTAAGATTGTGCAATAACAGGATCCCATATGGGTCACTTGTATAGTTTCTGATTTTTATGGATGCATAGCCGTCATTAACATACAGAACCATATTTGGTCAAAGTTTTGATCTTTTTTTCACCACCAAAATAAAACTGGACTAGTTTGCCGTCACCATAACCATAATGATAAGATGAATCATATTGTGAAATCATATTGCCACACAATGTACGTCGCACCAACTCTCCAAAAAACAACATCAGAATTGTAGGCTTCCTTGCAGGTGGAATTTCTCTAATTTTTCAATACACCATAAGGGAATATAAATGGTATAACTCAAAAGTAAAAATTATTCTGCGCAAAATAGGCCCTCATACGTCAATGTGGACAAAAAAAGAAATACAAAAAGTTTTAGCTCTTGTAAAAATGGGAAGAAAAAACGAAAACGTGAAAACGGAAATTGGGCATCAGGAATAGTTAAAATGGATTATAAGAGACTGTTTAATTCCCAGGTCAATATTTGGCTTCCATATGGCCATTTATATTGTGTTTCAATTTCTTGCTTTTTTCAATATTTCTGCTTGCTTTTAAGAAATAGGACTGATGAGCTGTTGAGACCCAAAGCATCTTACAGCTGGGAGTTGAGCCAGTTTAACCCATTAGCAGCATCTTTAAGACATGGATGGTGTACATAAATGTGAACATAGCTGATATTCTTTTTTTTGTGGTACAACATCACTACCTGGTGGCATACCATGGAAGTACTGGAAAATATCTTAGTGCAGATAACTAATGAAGAAAAATAGTTCTCACTGAGCTGGATGAGGCTGTATTTTAATTATACTTTTTGTCTTAAATAATTAATGTCATAATTCCTCTGTGCAGTTCATCTAGGATACCATAGAGATTATGCTGTGAGTGTTATCTTGGTGTGCTGGGCTGTCTTTATGCTGATTTTCAGCATAGTCCTCTATTCTGGTTCTGGGAGGTGCAGGTTTGCTCAGGTGTTCGACCTTTCCAGTGATTGCTCTGCTACTTTATTGAGCGGCCTCTCCCAGAATCTTGCCAGTTGTACATTCTATGTGAGTGTTGCTGTTGATCTGCATTTCTGTGTCTGTCTAGCTCTCCTCATTGTTTGCTGACTCTAGGCTGTTGCCTGATTACCCCTCTGCTTTTTCCCTGTACTTGACTTGATCTCCTGGTATTTCAACCTTGGGCTGTTACAAGACTATCTGTTGGAATATGCTTAGTGCAACAACTCCATTCCTGTATATGTAAGTGTTCTATTGGTAGGTTTGTGCATTGTCTATAAAGTTAGATTAAAAAAAAAGCTCCCAGAATCTCACACACAGGAAAGACCATGTGACTGTACCAAGTTTCCTGTGTCTGTGCATGAGAGGAGAAATAGCCTGATGATGCTGCACAGATACACTTAAGATATGTATATTCCTGATTCCATAAAGCCTATCACATCTGTACCTGTTTATTGCTAATTAAAGCTCCATTCTGTTGTCAACACACTTTGAGAGTATCCTGAATGATCTGCTGCCAACAGGTTATGGGACCAGCGTGACACTGAACCCCAGGAGTAACACAGAGCACAGAGTAAAACAAAAGAAAAATGGGGCGCAATGGTAGGATCCTCCAGACTCTTATTAGTAGGGTGGGGCAGTTTGTTCCTTCCTCCTTCCTCTTTCTAGTAACGACAGGTCCTTTTTGCTTTTTGCTCTCTGCCTCTATTGTGCTGCTCCTGCCGCTCACCCCCAGAAAAGGGGATAGATATATGTTACAAGGATGAAAAGCGGTCTTTGTGGGAGCGCTCAAATGACAAGCATCTAAACGGATTTCATTAACCGGCAACTTTATTTCCCCTTAGCTCCACAACATGTTTCAATTGTGCTTTGACAGTCTTCCTCAGGCGCCTGAGGAAGACTGTCAGAGCACAGTTGAAGCATGTTGTGGAGCTAAGGGGAAATAAAGTTGCCGGTTAATGAAATCCGTTTAGATGCCTGTCATTGGAGCGCTCCCACAAAGACCGCTTTTCATCCTTGTAACAGAGCACAGAGTGACACAGAAGAGTAATACAGCAACAGACATCGAAAGCAAAAACAGTACAGAGCAACAGAGAAGATGTCCACAAGCAGGGATCACTGCAAGTTTTCAGTGCAAAGTCTCATCAATCAGAATTATCAATCCTTGAAATTCAAGGGGAAGATTCTGCTCATAAGAGAAAGTACATGGAAATACACACAGTAACAAGAGCCTAATCCATTACCAGATGATTGGATAGAGAAGGATCAGAAAACACAAAGCGCTATCTTCCTCAGTGTAGATGATGATCATATGCTCTTGCTTATATGCAAGTGTGCAACTGCAAAAGAGATGTTGGTTGAATTACAGAAAGTGCATGAAAGATCAAATCTCAGCAATAAGCTTTATTTCATGAGAAAGCTGTACCAGTCTAAGCTAAGTGATGGCCAGATTATGCAGGACTATATAAGAAACACCCTAGAGGTTGTGGAGCATCTCAGGGGTATTGGAGAAGAAATGAAAGACTTTCATGTTGTTGCACTTCTATTAAGTGGTATTCCAGAAAGTTATGACAAACTTGTCACTGCACTAGATGCATGGCTGGATGATGAGCTCACACTGGAATATGTTAAAGGCAAGCTTGTAGATGAATTCCACCAAAAAACACACAATGTAAGCAGCAGTAATGAATCCACAGCAGAAACAGCATTAAAGACACAGGAAGTTCCTAAATATAAGAGCAATCTACGAGAAACTTGTGAATGTTTTGTCTGTAAAAAGCCCGTCCACCTTAAAGCAAACTGCAGAATTTGGAAAGCAAGAATTAGTCAACTTAAAAAGCAGAACAGTCATCAAAAGGTGAAAACAGCTGTAACGGAAAAGTCTGCATGTGTTAAAGCTGCATTTATTACCAGTACAGGCTCATCTGCAAAGCATATATGGTGTATAGACTCTGGTGCTAGCAGCCATATGACGAATAACAAGGATTTCTTTACTGACCTTGATGAAAGCATGTTAGAAAAAGTCATCTTAGCTAATGGTCAATGTATGACTTTAGAAGGAGTAGGAGATGGCTAACTCCATTGTCCAGTTTCCTCAGCACAAAGCAGAAAGATCTCAGAAAAAAATGTTCTTTTTTTTCCTATGCTTGAAAGCAATCTTCTGTCAGTAAAGAAGCTTACACAAAAAGGGAATGTAGTTACTTTTAAAGGCAACAGCTGCATTATATCAAAGAAAGGTCACACTCTTGCAGAAGGAAAATTCCAAAATGAACTTTATAAACTAAAATGCAAAGAAAGAGTGTACATTGCTAGACAAGATCTGCATAAGAACTGTATCCATGTATGACACAGACGTCTTAGGCACAGAGACCCAGAAGCAGTAAGGAAGCTAGGTCAAATTGCAAATGGTGTTGAAATCAACCAATGTAGTCAAATAGTGAAGTGCACTAGCTGTCTTAAAGGGAAAATGTCCAGAAAATCCTCTCCTAAAGTAAGCTGCACTAGATCTGCACAGCCACTGGATTTGATACACACAGATGTTTGCGTTCTAATGAGTCTTCAACCTCCAAGCAAGAAGAGATATTTCCTCACATTGATGACTACTCCAGATATACAGTCACCCACCTGCTTCACAGTAAGTATGAGGTTCCACAGGCTCTTGAAGAATATCTTGCCGTAGTGTTTAACAAATTTGGAAGAATGCCAAAAGCCCTGCGTGCAGATAATGGGACTGAGTATACAAGTGGTAAGGTGCAAACTATTTTGAAAAAGAATGGAATCATGTTCCAGACAACCATTCCATACAACCCATAACAGATTGGCATTGCAGAGAGAAAGAACCACACTCTCTGTGAAAGTGGAAGAAGTATGTTTGATGTGAATCTACCTACAACGTATGGGGAGAAGCCATCATGACAGCTTGCTATCTTCAACACAGACTGCCAGGTAAAGCCACAAATAAAACTCCATATGAGCTATGGAACTGTGAGAAACCTAACCTGAAGCACCTCAGGATATTAGGAAGCAATGTGTTTGTGTATGTTCCAAAAGAAAAATATTCCAAGTGGGAATCACATGCAAAGCAAGGAGTCCTGGTGGGCTATAGCGAAACTCAAAAGAGATACAGAATCCTGCACTCAGATACCAACACAGTAACAATCAGCAGTGATGTAGTGATTGATGAGAACTCTATTTCGCTCAAATTCTATAAAGTTACACCAGTCATTCAAGCCACGAAACAAGAACAAGTATATCAATCACCAAACCCAGACACTGAAAAAGAAAACACTGAAGTCTGGATAAGCTCTGAAGCCAGCGAGGAAGAAACAGGAGAACCAAGTCAACCTCCAGTCAGGGGATCAGAAAGACCAAACAAAGGTATCCCAGCTAGACACCTTTCTTATATGGTCACTTCTTGAACCAGAGCCACAGTCATTGCAAGAGATGCAAAGACTGCCTGTATACGAGAAGCAGAAGTGGATAAATGCCGCTAATGAGGAGATAGAGTCCCTTCACCAACTCCAGCTATGGGAGCTTCGGAGCTACCACAAGGAAACATTGGATGTAAGTGGGTCTTTAAAACAAATATGACTCAGAAGGTAAAGTTCACCAATTTAAAGCAAGATTGGTTGCAAAAGGGTACTCGCAAAAATATGGTGAAGATTATAATGCTACATATCCTCCAGTTGTGAAGCAAATCACATTTAGAACTTTAATGTCGGTAGCAGCAGTTCAACAGATGGCAGTGAGACATTTTGACATTAAAACAGCCTTCCTACATGGTGATATTGAAGAAGAGTTGTACATGAGCCAACGCGAGGGTTATATTAAAAGGGTGAAGAGCACCTTGTTTGTAGAATGCAAATATCTCTCTAAGGATCTAAGCAATGGCAAGAGCATGGAACTCAAAAATGAACAAAGTTTTCATGGATGAAGGATTTAAAAGGTCTCAAGCTGATCCATTTTTGTATATGAAAATTGTAGCAAAGGAGTGGATGTATGTTCTCCTATATGTAGACATTGTAATCATGTCTCATTGAGATGAAAAGGAAATTATAAAGCTAGGTGAAATTCTCAACCAGCACTTTGAGACTAAGGACCTTGGAAATGTGACATATTATTTGGGAATCCAAATCCAGAGAGAAGAAGATGGGAGTTTTCTTCTCAGTCAAAGTTCTAAAATTTCCGCAATCCTAAACCAGTTTGGACTGTCAGAAGCTAAAGGTGCATCAACACCAATGGATCCGTCTTACTTAAAGTTGGAAGGAGAAGGAGATCTTCTACCCACCAATAAGAATTACAGACAAGCAGTTGGGGCACTTCTATACATAGCAACCACAACTCATCCAGATATTACAGCCACAGTTGGAATTATCTGCCGACGTGTAAACAAGCCACGCCAAACAGACAGGAATGCAATTAAGAGAATTCTACAATACCTTAAGGAATCTCCAAGGCTAAAACTTAAGATATCTGTGTCAGGGCATATCACTCTCAGAGCTTATATGGATGATGCAGATTGAGCTGGAGATACAAGTGATCTGAAATCAACAAGTGGTTATTAGTTCAAGTTAGGTGAAAATTAAATTTCTTGGTCCAGCAGAAAACAAGTGTCAGTCGCATTGTCTTCTACAGAAGCAGAATATGTGTCAGCTGCTTATGTAAGTCAAGACGTTATTTGGTTGAAACAACTTTTGTAAGTTTTCGGCAAGCCACTTGCTCAGCCAACAGTTATATATGGACAACCAAGGATGTATTCAAGCTGCCAGCAGTGAGAAGATTAGTGCAAGGACTAAGCACATTGATGTTAAACATCACCACTTACGTGACTTAGTGGAACATTATGTACTAGAGTTTGTTTATTGCGAGTTTAACAAGATGTTAGCTGATGGTATGACAAAACCATTGCCTAGAGCCAAGTTTGAGGACATCAGAACAGCAATGGGACTAACATGATAAGTAGTTGATGAGTGGGGGTGCTGGAATATGTTTAGTGCAACAACTCCATTCCTGTATATGGGTCATTCCATGTCAAGTGAACCAATGATTATTACCTCTATATTTTTAATTCTTTTGAGATTTTGTTATTTGATAATAGCATGTCAGACAACGCAAAATGTGAAGAGAAAAATTAAAAAAAATTTTTAGGACTGGTGAGCATGGGATCCCGTGTCGTGGGTCACCAGCTTAAATGTCTTGGGCCAACACATGAACCAAAATCCCATCTATAAAGGTTTTTTATTTATCATATAAAAAACATTTGCACTTTTTTATCCATCCAGGGTGCAGTTGGGCCCATAGGGGCGCCATTCATCTAGTGGTACAGAAGCATCGTACTGTGCGGCCCGATGCTCAGGCAGCGGAGCGGTTGGGTAGCTTTCAGACACTCTGCATCATATGTATCAGTGTGAATGGTGCTCTATGCAGGCCTAGTGTATGCATGGCAGGTCGCCTCCCACATCTTGTTGGTAGAAGTGATTTTATCAGCCTGCAGCTGGGCTTGCTTCACATTTGGGCTCTGACTGCGTCCTGTAAGTGCATTTGGTTTCTGTTTTTGGCATGGATGGTGAGTTTTCTGATGCTGCTTTTTTCTAGTAGTTTTTGTACAATTTTGTTAGGACTGGTGAGCATGGGATCCCGTGTCGTGGGTCACCAGCTTAAATGTCTTGGGCCAACACATGAACCAAAATCCCATCTATAAAGGTTTTTTATTTATCATATAAAAAACTTTCGCACTTTTTTATCCATCCAGGGTGCAGTTGGGCCCATAGGGGCGCCATTCATCTAGTGGTGCAGAAGCATCGTACTGTGCGGCCCGATGCTCAGGCAGCGGAGCGGTTGGGTAGCTTTCAGACACTCTGCATCATATGTATCAGTGTGAATGGTGCTCTATGCAGGCCTAGTGTATGCATGGCAGGTCGCCTCCCACATCTTGTTGGTAGAAGTGATTTTATTAGCCTGCAGCTGGGCTTGCTTCACATTTGGGCTCTGACTGCGTCCTGTAAGTGCATTTGGTTTCTGTTTTTGGCATGGATGGTGAGTTTTCTGATGCTGCTTTTTTCTAGTAGTTTTTGCGCTTCTATACATAGCAACCACAACTCATCCAGATATTACAGCCACAGTTGGAATTATCTGCCGACGTGTAAACAAGCCACGCCAAACAGACAGGAATGCAATTAAGAGAATTCTACAATATCTTAAGGAATCTCCAAGGCTAAAACTTAAGATATCTGTGTCAGGGCATATCACTCTCAGAGCTTATATGGATGATGCAGATTGAGCTGGAGATACAAGTGATCGGAAATCAACAAGTGGTTATTAGTTCAAGTTAGGTGAAAATTAAATTTCTTGGTCCAGCAGAAAACAAGTGTCAGTCGCATTGTCTTCTACAGAAGCAGAATACGTGACTTAGTGGAACATTATGTACTAGAGTTTGTTTATTGCGAGTTTGACAAGATGTTAGCTGATGGTATGACAAAACCATTGCCTAGAGCCAAGTTTGAGGACATCAGAACAGCAATGGGACTAACATGATAAGTAGTTGATGAGTGGGGGTGCTGGAATATGTTTAGTGCAACAACTCCATTCCTGTATATGGGTCATTCCATGTCAAGTGAACCAATGATTATTACCTCTATATTTTTAATTCTTTTGAGATTGTGTTATTTGATAATAGCATGTCAGACAATGCAAAATGTGAAGAGAAAAATTAAAAAAAAATTTTTTTTTTTTTTAAATGATTTTCAAAGTTCGGAAAAAGTGCGAATTTCGCTGTTGCCTGCCTTTACGTTTCTCCTCATAACTAAGGCTAGGAATAAGATAGAGAGATAAAATAAACACCATTCTACTCAGAACTATACAGGCTTTCACCAGATATGTCACAAGAGGATCTTTGTTAATATTTTACCCATGTGATCGCAAGCGCAAAACTTTAAAACGCATTTCCGAAAAATCAGCACACTTTAAATATTTCAAAAACTGCCCATGTGTCTGCTTTGCTCTTAGCCACGTCTGTACCAAATTTCAAGTTGGTATCGCGATGGGATCATATTTTAAAATATTTTACTATTAATAGCGTCAATGGGTCATTCCATGTCAAGTGATCTAAATATGAATATTTTTTTTTACCTGACGCCTTTAATTTTTTTTATTTTTTTTCCTTTATGAAGTACTACTTTAGTTAATTACAAATTAAAAGTTTAGAATTTTTTTCTTCATCAGTTAATTTTTTACAGATTTTTAAAGTTTAAAAAAAGTGTGAATTTTGGCCTGGTATGACTTTACATTTTTTTATCTTGGGTTAGAAATAAGATAGAGAAACAAGATAAACACCATTCTACTCAGAACTGTCCAGGCTTTCACCAGATATGTCACAAGAGTATATTTGTTAATGTTAATTTTTTACCCATGCGAACGCAAACGCAACATTTTGAAACGCATTTCCGAAAAAACGTTTTAATAAAAATTTTCCAAAACTGCCCATGTGTCTTTTATGCTCTTAGCCACATCTGTACCAAATTTCAAGTTGGGATCGTGATGGGATCATATTTTAAAATATTTAACTATTATAGTGTCAATTCAAAAATCTTGAATTCAGATCTGTTCAACCTGTGGTCTAAAAGCATGGGGTCTATATTTATCAAATCCATTATTTTTAGACATTACTGTATTATTTTGATATGTTACAGCTTAGAAGCAGGAGAGGACATATAGGAAAAAGCTTTGTTAGGGCTCAACCTGAGAAAGCACAGGGATAGACAGTGAATGCAGAGCAGATGATAGGCCAGCAGCTCTGTCAATCATGTTAAGTGTCTACCCACTGCATTCAGGAAGTAAGACAGCTCGTTCAGACCTTTCATGTCCTGACATGTCTGGACATCTTCACTCCTGAACAAACAATAGTCTGTACAAAGCCTTCAAGGCTGTGTACTAAAATATGGGTGAGTAAATATATTAATAGTTTAATGCTTTTATTATTAAGGGCCAATACACACAGTGCTATTCTTAGGGATCATCATTCAGAAAAACAGCCCCATTGATTTCTATGGGGTTCACCATATGCAGTGTTTTTGGAAACACTCAAGAGTGAGTAAATCACTGCTTGAACTACTTTTTAATCGCTGCAATAAACGCAGCATTTATCATTTATATAAAAAAAGCTGCCATTTTTTTCACTAGCGATTAAAAAAAACTAACGCATATGTGGTAAAAACTTGGTAGAAAAACAAGCTGCCAAAACTACAGCGTGTATCTGCAGACAGAAAAAACTGCGCGCGCTAGCCCTAAAACTCACTTTATAGTAATACAGTTCTATCTCAAGTGTACTGTAAATCTTTATTTTTATTACCTATCTTCCTTACTTAATATTAACTGTATTTTTCCCACACAGCAATGTCTGCTACTTCTCAAGAAACAGCATTTTATCATAGACACTGTTGCAATCCTTTTGAATAAATATGAATATGATTGGCGCTGGTGGCTGGCTACTGTACTCTCCAAAGATTGTGAAAATGAAGAAGTAGAATTGACTTTATTGCATCCTTCTGGTCCAGCGCCATCCTTTGTGTATCCAAGAAAGCCAGACATTTTAAAAGTGCACAAAAATCAGATATTAACTCAGGCGGAGCCTAACACCATGACAGGCCGGACATACTCTTTGACACACAAGGAAATGGCGATTGCTAGTAAGCGTTTATGGACAAGATTACATTTCACCCACTACAAGGGACAAATTGATAAAATGCCACTTTAAAAACATACTATTAATTGTTTGATTAGTTCATAATTTATAGAACGATGATTTAACTACTGTACTATTCTTATTAAACACTTCATAAATCACATGTTGAGTGATAGAATAGAAAACAAATTTATATGTATAAATAGGGGTTAACATTTTTGGTTCTTTTAATCTTGTTTAATCAAACTTGAGGATATGATCACCTTTCTTCTTTTGGTTTGTTCAATACATTCAAGTTGAAAATGCTGAGCGTTGTGTTCTGATGATTAAGATGTATTTATCCTGGCACTTATGGGATTTGTTTTTTGTGTTTCTTTTTTGTTGCATATAAATGTTTTATTCAATAAGTTGTGATAACTCATACAACCATAAAATAAAAAATATATAAATTTGACAGGTCCCAAGTTGAATCTCTGCACAAATATAACCAAGAACAAAATCAGTCATTTTTTCACAATTGCCCGTCAATAGTTTGAATTTGATATAAAGAAACATAGTCTTGTAACATAGTCTTGTAACATCTCAAATGAAAGCTGTTACCGTTCTGAGTAAAATGATGCCTCTCCCACTTCATTATCTTATTTCTAGCCTGAGATAAAAATATGTAAAGCCATACCAGGCCAAAATTCACCCTTTTTTTAAACTTTAAAAATCTGTAAAAAATTAACTGATGAAGAAAAAAATTCTAAACTTTTAATTTGTAATTAACTAAAGTTGTACTTTATAAAGAAAAAGAATAAAAAAAAATCTAAAGACATCAGGTAAAAAAAAATATTCATATTTATATCACTTGATACAGAATGACCCATTGACGCTATTAATATTAAAATATTTTAAAATATGATCCCATCGCGATCCCAACTTGAAATTTGGTACAGATGTGGCTAAGAGAATAGCAGACACATGGGCAGTTTTTGAAATATTTTTCGGAAATGCGTTTTAAAGTTTTGCGCTTGCGATCACATGGGTAAAATATTAAAAAAGATCCTCTTGTGACATATCTGGTGAAAGCCTGGACAGTTCTGAGTAGATTGGTGTTTATTTTGTTTCTCTATCTTATTTCTAGCCCGAGATATGAAATGTAAAGCCATACCAGGCCAAAATTCGCACTTTTTTAAAACTTTAAAAATCTGTAAAAAATTAACTGATAAAGAAAAAAATTCAAAACTTTTTTTGTAATTAACTAAAGTTGTTCTTCATATAGAAAAAAAATTTAAAAAATCTGAGGACGTCAGGGAAAAAGAATATTCATTTTTGGATCACTTGACATGGAATGACCCATATGTAAGTGTTCTATTGCTAGGTTTGTGCATTGTCTATAAAGTTAGATAATAAAAGGCTCCCAGAATCTCACACACAGGAAAGACCACATGACTGTACCCAGTTTCCTGTGTCTGTGCATGAGAGAAGCAGCCTGCTGATGCTGCACAGAGACATTTAAGATATGTATATTCCTGATTCCACAAAGCCTATCATTTCTGTACCTGTTTATTGCTAAGTAAAGCTCTGTTCTGTTGTCAACACACTTTGAGAGTATCCTGAATTATCCACTGCCAACACTATGTCTCAGTTGACTCTCTTTATTCTACATGCTTTCCTGGAAACCTGACCCTGGATCATTTCCTGCCCATATATCAGTTCACTCCATTTACTCTACATGCCTTCCTGTAAACCAGTGAAGAAAAACTGGATAAAGCCTGGCTCAACTGCAAGAATTAGGTGCTCAGAAGTAAACAACAGTCAATCATGGAGGTCTGGACATCGTTTCTACTTAACTGTTTATTTTTATTTTGCTTATATTTGATGGGTTTTAAACATTCTTCATGGAAACGTTGGCACTCAAAAAGAAAAGATTGGAACAATTGCAATTTTCTGCCAATTGCATTTATTGTCACACGGCTCAGAAAAAAAATCGAACGTTTTGACTAAATTAAAGCCTTTATCAAGAATCTGGTTATAACAAAAAAGTGAAAAATATTAATATGTACAGGAGTATACAACAAACATAAATGTATATAACGTTAAAATACAAAAAGGTGCACAAGTAAGTCATCCAACGGTAGTGACTATGTAACTACTCTTTTCCCTTTCTCCCACTTGTGCACTTTATTGTATTTTTACATTATATCCATTTATGTTTGTTATATACTCCTGTACATATTATTAATTTTCACTTCTTTGTTATTACCAGATCCTGGATTAAGGCTTAAATTTATCCGAAACATTGGATTTTTTTCTGAGTCCTGTGACAATAAATGCAAATGACAGAAAATTGCTGATGTTCCAACCTTTTCTTCCTGGAAACTGGAACATAGTCGGCTACCTGACTACGCCTCTGTGAACTCCTGGAATCCGCTTCGAGACCTTCTGGTACCAGACTTCAGCTTATCTGACTCCTCTGCCTTCTGAATAGCATGTAAGTAGTGACTAAAGTCACAGTTAAGGGAATCTGGAGATTAAATGTATTTTTTATGGAAATCCTGGCCATCGGAATAATCCATGTCTTTTTAGTGTGAGTCAACCTTCCTCCAATGACAGTGTCAGAAAATTTACCACTATTAGCTGTGCCATAGAGTGCCCTCCTATCTGAAAAATGCCACCTAGTGCTAGCAGATAACCCAACATTCTTGATAACTTTTAGGCATGTCCTATCAGGAAGGTATTGATTTTTGGGGGACACGTCTTCCAGCCCCCTACATACTTGTATCACTTCCCGTATATTTGGACTCTGGGATTTCTACTGATGACTGATCCCCACATCATGGACAGGAGACTTTTCAGAATAGCTGCTCCCAATCATATGGGTTTTGGGATGCTTCGGTGGTGCCAAGGTGATTTGCCAACAATTTTGAGAGTCCGGAGGTCTCATCTTGATCCAATAACTTCATGGATGTTCCAGGAAAGTAAGAAATATTACTTTACTTTACCTAAAACCGTGTCAGCAGATTTTTCCCTTTAACCAATACTGGTAGACTGCCCCTGTGGTGCACCACTGGTCAGTGCGCCACAGAAGGGGTATTGCACCCAGATCAGTGTGTGGTATTCCAGTGACCAGAGGATGTGATGTTAATCTGAGGCCCTCATCCCTGCATTAACACACCTAAAATAGGGGGACTAAAGGGTTAACCTGTTTGCCTGGGTGGCCCAGCCCTGGTGGGAGAAACTTAGGTGTAGTGGAAAGAGCGGGAATAAAGGAGTCAGGCAGAAGAGCCATGGAGTGAATCAGAGGAAGAAGGAGAGGAAAGCCTGGGGGAGCCGAGGAACATCATGCTCGCCTCAGAGGAAAGCGCAGAGAATAGACACTGGGTCCGAGGCTATGCAGGGTTACACATCCCGGCAGTCAATAACGGAAGGTGGCGAATTTCAGGTTTTCCAGCCACACAGTGAAGGAGGCAAAGCAGCATATTAGAGCCCAGAGTCTTCAGCGAGGAGCGACCCCTTAAATAGGACTCGAGCTGCCTGTCATACGGCACTCACAGGAGAGAGAGGGCAAGCAGCTTAGCTTCAAGCAGCAGGAGCCTACAAGTAAAAAACGCAGCTAGAGAAAGTGAGGATAGAGGTCGAACCTGAAGGAACATCTTAGAGGGCCTGAAAGAGACTTTGCATCCTCTGGTGACTATCCGGCCACCTACCTGTGACTGTGTGACTGTGTACCAGTGAGGAATTAGTTTGCAAAATCCGGGATTATAGACCGCGCTGACCAGAAGATGGATGACGAACTTTATTTGACACACATCACACAGGATTTGCCGACGCGTTTCGTGGTCCTCCGACCACTTCAGGGCATGTATTACAGCTCTCAATTACAACATACATTTATATCAATACATTACAATACAACTGCCTTAACAAGTTGCCAGTAAACACCCGTGCAGAGCAAGATGGTCTCCTGGGCCTCATTTCCATTAAGCTGGTAAACTGCATTCCAGTCTCATCAGCAGAGTCTGCATCAAGCTTTCACCTGCAGAGACGCCTTCCAGTGAGAAATCCATTCATCCCTGCCCCGGGGATCCTGCTTCACCTATGGGGAACAACACCATCTGGCTGCAGCGTCATCATCCCCTGAGGCCTGAAGGCAGCGCTGGTAACATTACCAGGTACCGTAGGTGGTGTCACAAACTTTATTTTATTTTATTTCTCTTATTTCACATTTTTTGAGCGGCCCCAGGCACCGGCCACCAGTGACAGCACCGTTAATCAGCGCCCAGGATCCGAGTACCCCACGGCCCTGGGGTGGGTCACCCCCTGATATCACTGTTTACTAGACAAGAACTTAAAATATGTCTTTAAAGAAGACTTTTTGTCTTTGCTTGTAGTCCAAGAGTGGTCCATATTTCCAAAACCCCAATGGCATGCCTTTGACTTAATGGGAAAAAAAAATATATATATATACGTATACCGTGTTTCCCTGAAAATAAGACACCGTCTTATATTAATTTTTCGTCCCAAAGATGCGGCATGTCTTATTTTCAGGGGGTGTCTTATTTTCCCCTCCCACTGCCGCCTCCCATCATCCCTCT
Organism: Allobates femoralis; assembly: GCA_033576535.1. Classification (NCBI taxonomy): domain Eukaryota; kingdom Metazoa; phylum Chordata; class Amphibia; order Anura; family Aromobatidae; genus Allobates; species Allobates femoralis. The sequence continues at coordinate 190,242,598 of JARQOC010000011.1, forward strand.
GCAGCCTCCCATCAGCCCATTGCAGCCTCTCATCATCCCCATTACCCCATTGCAGCCTCCCATCATCCCCATTACCCCACTGCTGCCTCCCATCATCCCCATTACCCCATTGCAGCCTCCCATCCTCCCCATTACCCCACTGCTGCCTCCCAATGTTCACAGTACCCCATTGCAGCCTCCCATTGTCTCCATTACCCCACTGCTGCCTCTCATTGTCCCCAGTACCCCATTGCAGCCTCCCATCATCCCCATTACCCCATTGCAGCCTTCCAGTACCATACGGTAGTGCACCTGCAAAAAAAAACAAAAAAGACACACACACAAGTCCATACTGTACACACACACACGCACAAACCCGTAGCCACACACAAGCTGCTTCTTACCGGTTCTTTATCACTCCTCTGTGTTATTCTCCTGCTCCAGTGGTAAGCGAATCACAGTCCAGGATCCATGCGCCAATCACAGTGGAGGAACCGTGAGCCAATCACAGCCCAGCTACGCGAGCCAATCAAAGGCCATGCAGTGACGTCAGCTGGCATCGGACTGGCTCGCGGTTCTTGGGCTGTGATTGGCTCATGGTTCCTGCACTGTGATTGGCGCAGGGCTCCTGGGCGGTGATCGGCATACAGCTCCGGCGCGGTGATTGGCACTCGGCTGTTGGGCTGTGAGCGGCCCAGCTGATGGGCCAATTTTGAAAAATATACATGTACGGCAGCTGAATGCAGCAGCGGGCATCAGATGGGCCACAGCTGCATGCCATGTTCTTGTGAGCATGCTGCATGCCCCGTTCTTGTGATTGGCATGCTGATGAGCCAAAAACCAGGTATGCCTCATTTTCGGGGGGTGGCGGGGGTGGTGCTGTACATATATATATTTTAAGATAAAAAAGCCTCTAATGGAGATAGGAGGATTATGGGTTAATGACCACAGTCTGTCAAATGTCATCCTAGCTATAGCTGCCCATCACTCCTATTGACGACTTGATTTAATTGACGCTGGATAAAAAGTTGGTGAAGCAGAAACTACGGATACAAATTAGATACTTAACAATTATACCTTAGCATTCAGGAAAGTGAAAAAAAATAGAAGAGCTCCGGTCTTATAGGAGGATCGATAGTACCTGCTTCACAGGCAAATTTCATTCCAATTAAGAAGATAAGTCATCCAGGAAAGTATCTTATGGAATCACCATCAAGATGCAGAGCCAGACAGCAGACTTGTAATCAGCAGATAAAACTTAAAATATTACCCCTCGGCTGACAGGTCTAATATATACACCTGGTGTTTGGTGTACCATTCCCAGGTTCAGTGGACAGAAGTGACAAATTCTTATTAACTCTTCATCTAGAAATGTTTGGGTCTCCATAAGAAAAAAGCAAATGGTGTCTCCATTATTCCTTCTGGGCCGTGTCCCTATATGTCCCTGCAGGTCTGAGGTGAGACGAGATGCTGGTCAACTTTTGCTCTTTTGCAGAATACATTGAAATAAAAGACCACCTCTATAGTTGGCTCAGCACTCCTCCTTTCATTAGTCTAAGGCTGTTTTTAATTATTTATGGGACTTACCGTACTTGCCCTTTTAATTTGTAGACTTTTTGCCCCGATAAGACACGTCTGATAAAAAAAATAAAAGATTAGGGTCCTATAAAATAAAGGTTGCCTTGTTGTGGCTGGTGGGCACACATGAATTGCACAAAGTGTTTCAGTATTATTAGCATTTCCTATGTGGCAGTAATTCCATAAAGAATTCATATATTCAATGTTTGCATATATCTTTGTCTATAGATCTTTGGTCAGCATTGCTCCCTGTATTGGGATAAGAGGGCTGTTTACCTTTTGGACTCATACATGCCGCATAAGCTTGACTGCTGCCAGGCTGCATTTTTTCCATCTTTGTTGCTTCACTAAAGACTAGATCTAATAAATGTCCACTCCAGCTGTTCTTTTACCTTTACATTGTAAGTCCCCTGCCAACATTTTATGCGCACCTGATGCCATTTTCTTCTGTTATCGCAGTGGTTCCAGTTAGTTTCTGGCAATTTGTGATCTGATGGCAGCTCCAGTGTTTCATGGAACACGCATGAGATCACAACTAAATACATCTCTATGAGTGCCTCATTCTGCACTCATTCTGGCTCTTATAAATTTGCATTGATAGCTTGGTCTGACTGGACAGTCAGAAGTTACAGGCACAAGATGGTGCTGCGGGACAAGGGGCTATAGAGGGGCGATGCAAGGTGCGAGGCAGGGATGAGGCCGCAGCGCAGCCCTGGCACAGTGTGGCACCTCAGGGGTTAATGTGCCACAGTAACATCAACACGGGTTCACTCCCCACACAACTCTGGACACTGCACTAGCACCTCTAGGCCAGAAGGGGGAGCTAAAGCAGCTCCCTTATATATTCTGGGTCAAGAGGAAGTAGTTAGTTCAGTTCCTGGGAGAACTGAGGAAGAGAGACTATAGTGTAAAGGGGCTGCGTTAGGCTTCTTTACAGTCTGCTCCTCAATTCCAGGCCTAGCCAGGGCCTGAGGGAAGGAAAACAAGAAAACAGAGGAACACATCTGGGAGATTGAGTTACCTCATAACTCGCCCCAGAAGAGCGCACAGACCGGATACCGGATCCGAAACTGTGACTGACACACGAAGCACAGTAAACACAGGGATAGTGTAGGTTGTAGATCTACACTGTACCTCAGCTAAGCAACACGGCGGGGTCAGAAGCATACAGAAGGACTCAAGTTGCCTAGTAAAGGGGGTACCTTTGAGGAGAAACAGTGCCAGCAGCTCAGCTAAAGCAGCAGCAGGGCCACACACACAGTGCAACAGAGGGAAGCTGAGGACCCGGTCAGGGTGGTAGCAATTCGGACCCGGTACAGACTCCGTGGACAGTGCTCTACTAAAGAATATCTGCAGTAAAGCCTTGGAAAACTTCAAAACCGTGAGTGTGTTTGATCCTTGTATTCAAGCCCTACCTTCCCTCACAAGCAGCCACCATCTCCACTATCATCCCTAATCTGCAACATCTATAGCTGCCAAATATCATCCCGGGAAGTTCTGCAGCAGCGGTGGTCACCCTGACCACAACCCGTGAGTGGCGTCACGACAAACTCCCCTGTAAATATTCCCCAATTTGGTCCGGGACACGATCCGGACCAAGACGGCTGTGATATCCCCAGCAGTACCCCGGTCCGGTACTGAGTACCCCATCACAGTGGGCTCCACAACAGCAGCTCCTGCTCTAGACAGCTCCTCAGTACAACAGTTTAGTTTTTTGATACCCTTATCGAGGGATAAACTAGTCACAGAGTTAAAAAACATTTTTAAGATTTCTTTACTATAATGTTCAAGCATGTGAGTTGAGGGTGGACTATTTACAATGACATGTTTGACTGCAGGCTGCTCCCCTTGGCCCGGTACCTGTGAACATGCGCCCCTGAGCATCACAGATGCATGCCATGAATTCAATGAGTCTGTTGGTCCGTCTTATTCCTACCCTGTAAAAGAGAAGTCATATATAGGACCACAAGGGAGCCACCAGATGATCTTCCTTTACTGTGCTCAATGTGGAGATCCGTCTATCTTTGGACCTCTACCTTGAGACCACCGAAGTGTTACCAGAGAGGGCAGCCGTCGTGGAACGGGGACACCGTACAACTTAGGTGTCTAAAACTCCGTTGCCAGGCAGGAACCAGAGCAGGGAAAGGTAGAACACACCATCCCTGAGTGACGTTTGTGGCTATAGACACTGGGTGTGGGTTGTGGCGCCCCGCAACGAGTGCGTCACAAGGGAGTATTGCAGCCGCAATATTCTCTGACAAAGCAGTGAAATAGTTAACTTTGAGATCCAACCCAACATGCAACACCTAGAACAGGGGACCAATCCTAGGTCCTGGTGGGTGGAGTGTTAGGGTAGTGTAGGAGAACACACAATAATCTAGACAGTCAGAACAGAGTTAGAGAAAGAATCTAGAACCTGACAAGAGCAGACTAGAGCTTGGAGAGGAGCGGGGGCTCCGCACTCCGTGCGGGCCCCTAGGCCGTCACCGGTCGGGTGTCAGCACCTGAGGCCTTAACCACCGGGAATGGGCATATCTACACGGGTTCCCAAAAGACTCCCGTGCCCACAACTCACAGCCGGTTCACTGATACCGAAGCTGGCAGCAGTTCACCTCTGCCACGCGAACCAGAAGAGTGGAGGATCAGCTTTACAGGAGCACCCCACCACCAGCCAGTTTCCAGTCGTCTAACCAGCGGTGTACCCACTGAGGGATCCAAGGCTCCCCAAAGCATCCACAACGTATACAGATGGATAGGGCATTGAAGCAGCCTCCCCGTACCCGATCTGGTATTCCTGGGCGACGCTGGCAATCAAGTAGGTAGAATGGAGGAACACTTGCGGATCTCTGAGGAACACTATCACTGCTGAGTCCACCCGGTCTACTACTCAACCACTGTATACCATGTACTGCCTGCTGGTTACAGTAAAGACCCGTTGCAGAGACTACTGTGTCCGTGCTTCCTTATGAACTGTCCGTCATTACTAAAAGGTAACCGCAGCTGCCGCACAACATCTTGAGCAGCTCCAGCCTCCGGGGATCACCGCTCAGCCTGTGGGGAGCGTAACATCTTGCTGCTGTCCATCCCCCGGGGGTTCCTCAGCGTCGGTAGCCCTTACCGAACTACTCACAGGTGGCGTCACGAATAAAACAAATTAAACCCCCTTTTAATCTGTTCCACAAGGACGTCTTCAAACAATTTTGATCTGCACTACACCGGGCCCCACTACCGGCAGGCGCGGTCCACCCGTGACAAGGAGGCAAGAAGAATCGCCTGTCTAAACTGGAGTCCCGGCCGCGGTGAGTCAGAAAATGGCGTCACGAACAGGATACGAGCAGGCCCGTTACCCAACGGGTATAATGTGCTTAAACTGGACTTTATTGTCTACAATTGGACTTTGTTCGTCCCTAAAAGAACTTTCCCGCCTTTTCACCGTCGGGCCAAGATGGCGCCCAAGATGGCGTTCCCGCCACAAGAAGCCGCCACGTGTAAGCCCAGGAGTGAGTCAACCCCCCCCTCATCGTGGGAGGGCTAAAGACAAAAGGCGCCAAACTCTTTGTCCGCCCTGATTGCTCGAATCAACCATGGGGGCGGACCCCAAAGACTTTTCCCACCATTGGACTACAAAAGCCCACAGGAAATGGGAGTGTCACAGACAGAGAGAAGATTTCTTCGCCAGCTCAACCAGAACGTCTTACCGGTTGAACGGGTGTGGTTTCCCTCCAAGGAAGAAAATGTCCAGCATGAGACTCCAAGACCTGATGTGGGAGGTCGAGGCGGAGGCCAGAGCAGCCATCAGCCAACCGGGTCCGGATCCTGCCTTTACCATAGACGGCAGCCCCGACTTCTGGCTAGAGGCTCTACAAGACCTCCGGGTGCGGTTACTAGAGACAGTGGAATGGACGATTCGCAGCTGGAGCGCGACCCTAGGCAGATGACTACACCATGCGATGCAGCAGAGTCGACCGGGTACCGCTACTCCAAGCCCAGACGACGTCACCAGCTTCTCGACCGCCTCACCATCACCTACCACCTGCCCAGCTTCGTCACCGGAGCCAATAGACCGTATCATTCCCGTGAGGACCACAGCTCAACCCGTTCCAGCGGTCAACACCGCAGCCGATCCCGTTCTTGAGCCGGAGCTCATAACACGCTCCATGGAAGAACTTGATCTCTACCAGGTTCCCACCGAGGAACCCGCGACATGTTTCACCACTACAGAGACAGTCGCTTGTTTCGTCCCCGTACCGGAGGCTTCCCTTGCCATTGCCGAGGCCTACCTGGTAACCGGAATTGAAACACCTTTACCTGCGGAAACAGATGAAGAGGCAGGCAGCCTGGAAGCCCTGCAGGACGTCCCTACGGAAGGATCCGCAGCACCACCGCCCTGTTGTACAACGGAACAAGCTTCAGCATCTCCAGCCAACGAGCAGCCTGATGTGGTCATCGAGGAAGAGGTCGGAGAGGATGACGACGAGACCCACAGCACCGTTGAGGATTTCGACACCGGGTTCGCTTGGGGAGACAACAAGGAACTTCCTACCGGGCATACAGCTCGGGTACACTGGTCGGGTGCAATGCCGACACCTTCCCCTGTGCCGTTCCACCGGGTTCCAATACAGACAGCCCGCCAAGTTCAAGCTTCCCGCCAAACCACCAGCTCCGTTACTCATCTCTACACCCCGAGCCGTAACGACGGAGATGTACGCCAGAGACGACGAGAGGAGTGGCAAGCCCGAGAACGCGCCAACATGGAGGCCCGTCCCGAGGCTCGCCGCCAGCCGCCGCTGCCTGATGAACTCCGCCGTGAAGGTAGAATTTCCACCTTTAACTTACATACCGGGTGGGGGTTCGCTTGGGAGGTGGGTTTGAATGAGGAGGTGTTTGTGGGGCGCCGGGACGTTGAGTCAAATTTGCCAAGAGGACATCCCGATCGCGACCTATACCGGGGCGATATTATCACCTACGAGCGCTACGCTTGTGCAGATGGGTGGTTCGCTATCCGGGTGCGCCATCACCCTCAGAGCCAGTGACTTTAAAACTTGAACTTCCTCAATGACTCTGTTCCCGTTAATCACTGACTGTGTGATCTTGCAGCTACAGCCTGGACTCTAGCTAAAGGACAGCCTACCGCACGCCGGGTCCGCACAAAGTGATTACCTGTTTCTTTGCTTATGTCACCAAAGCATATCTTTACCTGTTTTACATTTTAATAAAAGTGTGTCATATATGTTATAAAAATACAAAAACCTCTGTAATGTGAGTAGTTTGACACTTGGGGACAAGCATATTTAACCAAGGGGGAGTGTGGCGCCCCGCAACGAGTGCGTCACAAGGGAGTATTGCAGCCGCAATATTCTCTGACAAAGCAGTGAAATAGTTAACTTTGAGATCCAACCCAACATGCAACACCTAGAACAGGGGACCAATCCTAGGTCCTGGTGGGTGGAGTGTTAGGGTAGTGTAGGAGAACACACAATAATCTAGACAGTCAGAACAGAGTTAGAGAAAGAATCTAGAACCTGACAAGAGCAGACTAGAGCTTGGAGAGGAGCGGGGGCTCCGCACTCCAAGCGGGCCCCTGGGCCGTCACCGGTCGGGTGTCAGCACCTGAGGCCTTAACCACCGGGAATGGGCATATCTACACAGGTTCCCAAAAGACTCCCGTGCCCACAACTCACAGCCGGTTCACTGGTACCGAAGCTGGCAGCAGTTCACCTCTGCCACGCGAACCAGAAGAGTGGAGGATCAGCTTTACAGGAGCACCCCACCACCAGCCAGTTTCCAGTCGTCTAACCAGCGGTGTACCCACTGAGGGATCCAAGGCTCCCCAAAGCATCCACAACGTATACAGATGGATAGGGCATTGAAGCAGCCTCCCCGTACCCGATCTGGTATTCCTGGGCGACGCTGGCAATCAAGTAGGTAGAATGGAGGAACACTTGCGGATCTCTGAGGAACACTATCACTGCTGAGTCCACCCGGTCTACTACTCAACCACTGTATACCATGTACTGCCTGCTGGTTACAGTAAAGACCCGTTGCAGAGACTACTGTGTCCGTGCTTCCTTATGAACTGTCCGTCATTACTAAAAGGTAACCGCAGCTGCCGCACAACATCTTGAGCAGCTCCAGCCTCCGGGGATCACCGCTCAGCCTGTGGGGAGCGTAACATCTTGCTGCTGTCCATCCCCCGGGGGTTCCTCAGCGTCGGTAGCCCTTACCGAACTACTCATAGGTGGCGTCACGAATAAAACAAATTAAACCCCTTTTAATCTGTTCCACAAGGACGTCTTCAAACAATTTTGATCTGCACTACACCGGGCCCCACTACCGGCAGGCGCGGTCCACCCGTGACAAGGAGGCAAGAAGAATCGCCTGTCTAAACCGGAGTCCCGGCCGCGGTGAGTCAGGGTTAGCACCTTTTTTGTTATTTTAACAAATAAATTATTAAAAGTTATATTTTAAATAGTGCACTTTATACTAATTTTTCATAATTCATGGGAGTCACTATCTATCATATTATTTAAAAATAAAGAGAACTCATTATTTGAGAAGCCGCAAAAGGCGTTCCTTTCTTGTCCACCTCGCCACCTGCTTGTTATTTATTCACGCCCCTATGTGCGTGCTACAGAGCAGGGAGACAGTGCTCATCATGTAAGGGGCGGTAAAGCCGCTATGATGCAAATCTCGTCATATCCGGCTTTACCACGTCAGTACACCAATTAGGTGTACAGTGAACACACCTCGCGCATGTGCACTCGGCAGCGCGAGGTCGGCAGTACACCCTAATGGGTGTTTTGATGTGGTAAAGCCAGATATGACGTGATTTGCGTCATAGCGGCTTTACCACGCCTTACATGACGAGCGCTGTCTCCCTGCTCTGTAGCACGCCCATAGGGGCGTGAATAAATAACAAGCTGACAACGGGGAGGACAAGAAAGGAACGCCTTTTGCGGCTTCTCAAATAATGAGAAGCCGCTGATCATAAGGTATCAAAACAACTTTTCTAAATTTAACTATATCGATTTACAAACACAAAGGGATGGCTAGAAAGCTATTACCATGGTGCAGGGACAGGTATATAGAGGCTGGGGCACATTTTTAGGGATCAGGTTCCCTTTAAGTGAAGGAACTAATGAGACTGAGTGGAGATTCTCTGTCTTAATGAAGAAATGTATGAGAAGTCATGTACTCACTATCCCCTGTATATACAGTAGTTGCCATTAAGTGGTTGCGCAGTAAAGTACCGTTTATTGAGAATCAGTGGTCTCTCTCATTGAACTGTTTTACATCTGGTCCTGTGGTGACCTATGAAAAACTGTATGTAATATTGATACTAATACAAATACAAACCGCCACAGGTATAATACGAGGAAGATAGTGAAAGATAAAAAGATGGATGAAAAAGGTGAAAAGGAGAGTAGGGTAGTATAAGTAGAAAACAGGAAAACAAAGAGTGGAGTATCATTAAGTATAGAAGGTTTAATGATGGAAACTAGCTATATAGTACAACCCCCAAGATTATATGTAACAAAAGGAGATGGGGAAGGGTGTTTCGAGAGTATAAATGAGTTACCTTCTTCATTGACTCAAAGATATAGAACAGTGAATTGTCTTATGTATACCATATTTTTCATAGTTTTTCATAGGTCACCACAAGGGACGCAATCCATATTCACTAGAGCTCACTTGCCATTCCATTGGATACTTCCGCTTAGGTATATACTGTATGTTTCCTAAATACGCTATAGATATAGCACATTGAATCTAGTGGTATCTGCTTGACCCCCTGTTGTACCATTCTTTCTTTTTGCTATAACATGCTGAATTCATGTATGTACTACAAGCTGGTGTTTTGTGCGCTTGCGGATAAAACAAGCGCCCGCGACCGCACAAAAAATGCTGCATGCTGATTTTTGGAGTGCGGTCGGAGGGCACATAAATTATGCGCATCCGTACGCAAATGCGGCCAAACGCAGCCATACGCAGGCACATGTGTTCCCATGTTAAACATAGGAATAAAATACAACAACGGGCGATCAAAACATCACATCCACCCAAAAATGGTATCATTAGAAACACCAGCTGAAGACCCAAAAAATAAGTCATCACACAGTCCTAGATCTTGAAAAATGAGGAAGCTACAGGTCATGGAAAATGGCGCAAAAGTGCAATTCTTTTCTTAAATAACTTTTGAATTTTTACCATTTAGATAACAGTAAAAGTATATATGTTTGGTGTCTATGAACTCGTACTGACCCAAGGCATCACACCGTCACATCAGTTTTACCATAGAGTGAACATGATGAATAAAAGACCCAAGAATCACATTTTTTGCAATTTCACCGCACTTTGAATTTTTTCCAGTTTTCCTATCTATTATATAATCACGAATGGGTTTTTTGCCCCTTTCGAGTCCGCTCACGCTGCGAGTCAGCGTGGTCATGTGGATACGCCCGAAGCATTGGCCGCGCAGCGGCCATTGCGAGCAGTTCTAAGGCGACTCGCTATGCCCGCGCAGCGGGCATGGCGAGTCGCCTTAGCAGCGCGAAGCATTGGCCGCGAAGCGGCCATTGCGAGTCAGAGACTCGCTCTGCTAGAATCCCGATGCATGTGCATCGGGCACCCACCTAGTACACTATATGGTAGAAAAATGACTTAGTCTGAAAGTACAACTCGTCCTGCAAAAACAAGCCTTCCTGCGTCTATATTGTCGGAAAAATAAAAAAGTTATGGCTCTTGGAAGAAGGGGAGGGAAAAACTAAAATGAAAAATGAAAAGGGTGAAGGGGTTAATGTTGACATAGGAAAAGCCAGTTTAAATAAATTGGGGCTTATGATAAGACTTAGACTATCTAGATAGACTATAAGATAAGACTAAGACAAACTATCTTTGTTTCTCGTAGCAACCAATCACAGAACAGCTTTCACTTAATTTTTTACCTTTGAAAAATGAATGATGCTTTGTGATTGGCTGCTGAGGGCAACAGAATGTAAATCTGCCCCTAAGTGTTTGAACTTGTAGATACCGAGATAAAGACGACATGTTTTCCTTGTCTTACAATCCTCTGCTATTGCACAGTCCCTCTTATTAAAGGTTTACAGCTTTGTTTTGCTCCTCATAAAAAAAGAAATGGTATTATGTATTGCCGGGGTCGTCCTGCTCATCCTGATAGTTGTAATTTCTCAGATGGAAAGAAAAACCCCCACAAAGCAATTAATTAGCATAATCAATGGCAGACATTCCTCTTGTGTCCAATCGACCGGTCCGAGCCCTCGATGATCCATCTCTGGACAATAATAAATGACTCCGAATCAGTAATAAGGGACACACACGTCTCGAATACTCAGCTGGTTCTTAAAAAATCTGCAAAACCGATAACACTAAAAAGGAAGATGTGAATGGAAGCCTTGTATTTTGAGTCTTTGAAACAATGACATATCATTAGTGGATGATGTGCTGCCATATGAAGTGCCTCATTGAAAATATGACTGTAGAACAGCGCCACCCTGGACCTCAGGTAGATTGTGGCATTGCAGCGAAGCTTCATTTGCTTTAGTGGAGCAGAGCTGACATACCAGACACAACCTATAGACAGGGGTGGTGTTGTTTTTGGAAAATAGTAGCCATGTTTTTGAATGATAAAAAAAAAAATCCTAATTTGCCTCTGTATGAAATTGGAGGTTACAAAGAGCAACGGGTCCAAACCTCAGCATATGCAGCCGTGTGTTAATGACATTTTAGGCCACAAATAACACCCCTTACCCCTCGTCTATATGCCTGCAAGCACAGCTTCTTAGAACAGAGCAGTGTGCATTAACACGGAGCTGCCTATGCAGAGCACAAGTATAGAGAACATTTTTTCTTCAGCTGCTGCACTCTGCATAGAAAGCTATCAACAGGACCAAACTCATTATAATGAAGTAAGCTTTGTCATCACAGTCACTGCCTATGTAGAGTGCAGCTGATGATGACAAACTCATCTCAACTGTAGCAAAACAAAAACCAAAACATATCTAAAGGGTGATAGCGTTCTGCACTTGACTAAAACCGCGCTGTCACCACCCCTATGACGGGACGTCATACGCTGCTAGGGGGGAAAAAAGTTAATCTCCCAACAGCGAGGCTCTCGGTGCAGGTGTAAGTGAGTTGCCTACGGTCAAATGGTCCCATGAAGACATTAACGGCTTTAAAGTGAAATGTGATGTGTAGTTTAGGAAGTTATGTAGAATGTATAGAATAGAGTTTTATATAATGACTAGCTGGGTGCCCGATGCACATGCATCGGGATTCTAGAAGAGCGAGTCTCTGACTCGCAATGGTCGCTTCGCGGCCAATGCTTCGCGCTGCTAAGGCGACTCGCCATGCCCGCTGCGCGGGCATAGCGAGTCGCCTTAGAACTGCTCGCAATGGCCGCTGCGCGGCCAATGCTTCGGGCGTATCCACATGACCACGCCGACTCGCATTGCGAGTGGACTCAGAAGGGGCAAAAAACCCATTCGCAATTATATAATAGATATGATATCATGCTTTTCATAATGTAAAGTTCGGCTCCAGTACTGCCAATGGCCACAAGATGTCACTATCTGCTGCTGACATCTGTAGAATATAGACTTAGGCTGGAGGCACACTGTCGTGCATCAAACATGGAGCATGGTTGATGCACGACAGTGATGAGAGTGTGATGCGTGTTTTGGGTGTATTTGGTGCGAGTGGGTGAGTGTGCCTGCCTGTATGTATGTGAGTGTGCTGCAAGTGTGATGAGAGTGGGCTGCATGAGTCCGTGTGAGTGTGATGCTGTCCACTGTCCTGAAGCAAACTTCAGGACCCTGGACAGCATTTACCGGCATATTCAAACTCCGCTGTCAAAGCCGCAGAGTATGAATGTGCCGGTTTCCCGGTACAGTAATTAATCATCTTGCACCGCTGTGTCAGCAGTGCAAGATGATTAATAAGCACCCAGTTGCTGAGCATCTATGTGTCTTTTTTGGGGTTAAACAGCATATGCAGCATCTGTGCGGCATATGAGCACAGATGCTGCATATGCTGTATTTAACCTGGTTAATAAAGGGTTAATATGTGCTTACTATGTTGGCACCATGTCTCTAGGGAGTGACCACCCTCCCTAGAGACATGGTGCCTAAATTCATTAGTGATTCAGGGGTTAATATGCTATATTTTTGTTTAGCCGGCATCTGCCGACTTTCTGTAATTTTTGCTGAAAGCCGGCGGTTCCTGGCTGTCAGCGCGTTTATGCTATGCATTTTGCGTAAGCACATTGCTGGGCAGCGTCCTCAATGGGGAGCTGTCCCAGGTACTTACGCAAATTGCGTAGTGAAGGCGCCGCTCTCCATGGTGCTGAAGATTTCAGCATTGCCTCCAAGGCCAGTTCACCGGAGTTTCAATGTGCGCTGGCTATGAAGTTGATGCTGGGGTTACCGTGAAGAGGTAGAGCGGTTTAGCCTACATTTTTTTGCAAAAAAGTATCAACTAAATACCCTGTTTTTACTACTTTTTTAGCAGCACTTGCTTTTTACTGTTTTTCTTTACAACATAGTATTTTACGGGGGGCGGTGCCTGACTGATGGCGGAGTGAGACGCACATTGCTGCAGCTCCGTGCTACAAAGCCCCTTCAGCCTTTATCTAACTAACTCTGTCAACTAGATTTATGATGGGCAAGACCAGGAAGATCACGGGAGGCCCGGGAGCAGACGAGACCAGAGATCAGAGCTCCATGGATCGTTTCCTGCGCTCCACAGCCTCCCCAGCTCCCAGAGGCACGTCCTCTAACATGGCGCCGTCGGCTTCTAGCGCGGGAACCATGAGGAGAGACAAGGAGAGAGGCGTGGGCTCACACTCTCCACACGGAGGAGACTCCAGTGAGGAGGAAGACGAGGGAGGCCCTACTGACAACTGCACGATGGCTGAGCTAAGTACATATATAAGGCAGCTGCCCACGAAACGGGACTTGGAGCATTTTGCCCGCAGATTAGAGGGATCCTATAAGAAAGAGATAAGTTCCCTTAGGAGTGAGTTTACCACGAGGGTGGAGGAGGTGGAGAAGGCCCAAGAGGGGATAATGGATGAGCTGAGGGCTCATAGGCAGCTATTGGAGGCTCACACTCATCACATTGAAGACGTGCTGTATGGGCAGGAGGATCTCGAGAACCGCAACAGGCGGAATAACATTAGAATCCGCGGTTTGCCTGAGTCTGTGAGCCCCCTGGACCTCAATAACGCGGTCCAGCTCCTCTTCAATCAGATCTTGGAAGCTGACCCGAGTAACATCATTGCCCTGGACAGAGTGCACAGAGCCCTCGCCCCTCCACCCTCCCCTGATGCTCAGCCTCGAGATGTTATCTGCCGAGTGCACCATTTCCCCACTAAAGAGGCCATAATGTCAGCAGCCAGGCGCAAGGACAGGATAATGTTTGAGGATACTCCTGTTCTTCTGTTGCAAGATTTAGCAAGACGTACTCTCCAGCAGAGGAGAGGATTGCGCCCCCTCCTAACCCTGCTACGGGATCACGACATCACATATCGATGGGGATTCCCGTTTCAATTAATCGCCACCAAGGAGGGGAGATCCGCCTCCTTTAGAAGAATCGATGATTTACCACGTTTACTTGATGTCTTTAATTTACCTTCCATCACTCTGCCTGACTGGCCACAGATTCCCCAGATGGCCGCTGCCCTACCCCCTCGTTGGCAAAGGGTCAGAAGAGACAGGAACAACCGTCCTTCACCTTCCCGTAAAGAGGCTACTTGAAAATTGAGGGACACTCTCCCTGCAAGTCTAATCGGAGATCAGTTCCTCCATTGATATAGCTGTGACTCCCTTCCCAGATACTTTGGCTCCTTACCTGTTGATGTTTTATTTTGCAATACCTGACTGCCACCTTCTGGACATTGGGGGAACGGCGTGTTCCTCTTTGCTCAGTTCCACAAGAGCATCTCCTAGACTGACCTGATTGCCCTGCACACTGTTTTTTCTTTTCTTTGCTTGCTCGGCAATCACTATTGGAGACTTATTGGCCCTCGGGCTCCCCACTCTTGCAGGACTATGAGTGACACTTACAGAGCCCTGTCACCGCTTATACCGGGACCCTCTTGGTTTTTCAAGCTGTTTGATGGTTTTTTTTTTTTTTTTTTTCTGTTCTTCATATGATCTACTATTTTGTCTTATTGCTCCTTTTTCAGAGTTGTTACATCCCATTTATTAAGAAGGCTGGGGATGGTGGCCGGAGCTGCCTCCGCTACGGCTTACCGTTACCCCTTTATGGTGCTGGATAGCTTCATTGCTGTCCCTATTATGCACGTATATGGTGCCTATGTAATATATGTCAGAAGTAATATGTTTGCACCTTCTTTCTACTTCCCTTTCTCTATTTACTCTATCTTCTCTTCTTTCCCCCTGTCTGTAGTTTCTACCTCGTCCGGAGGGTGTGTGGCTTCCAAACATGTTCAGCCTACCCCAGTTGATCCCCAATGGCTAAACTGAAGTTATGCACATATAACGTAAAGGGGTTTAATCAACCAGAGAAGAGGCGCCAAATCCTATACTCTTCTCACAAGCAGAGAGTTTCACTCCTACTTTTGCAGGAAACCCATTTTAGATCAGATTCCACCCCTAAATGTAACTCAGGATACTATCCCACCTGGTATCATAGCACCAACCCTGAGGCTAAGTCTAAGGGGGTCTCGATAGCCTTCCATAAGTCCTTTATACCGACAGTTCTTAAAACTTTGATCGATCCGTTGGGTAGGTACCTCTTTCTGCAGGTGTCGTGGAATCTTAATATCTTTGTGATTGCAAACTGTTATTTCCCCAACAGTGGCTTGGAGAGATTCGGAGCGGATTGTCGCAGGAAGCTCATGGAGTTTGCGAGTTCTTGCCCCATCATCGTTGGAGGGGACTTCAACTTCCCCATGTACCCCACCGTAGATGTATCCTCGGGTAAGTCGTACCACCTTGCCACCTCCCTCCACCGGCTTAGACGTCAGTGGAGTTCTCTGCACCTGGTAGACGTATGGCGCATCTTACACCCGACAGTTAAGGATTACACATACTACTCCCCGGCTTTTAATATACATAGCAGGATAGATAGATTCATGATCTCACACGGTCTCTTGGACCGCCTGGTAGAGGCTGACATTGGGACGATTCTGTGGTCGGACCACGCACCAGTATACCTATCACTGAACCTGGGAGACGGGTCCCGGCCTACCTTTACCTGGCGCCTCAATGATAACCTCTTACAGGACACCACGTGCATACGGGAGGTCAAGGAAGCCATAAAACACTTTGGCTCTGACCACTCGGCGGACCCCACCTCACCTACAATCCAATGGGAAGCCCTTAAAAGTGTGCTCAGGGGGGTGCTGATCTCACACGGTACGCGCCTAAAGAAACTTAGATCTCAGGAAATAGACTCTCTGATGTCACAGATTACAGCTCTTGAATCCTCGCATAAGTGCGACCCCACACCTCAGCGATTTAGCGAGCTCACCTCCCTTAGGCGCTCTCTTTTAGCTATTTTAGACCAGAAGGATAAGGGCTTGAGGGACAGGTTCCGGGCACGTTTTTATAAGCATGGCAATAAAAGTGGTCACCTGCTTTCCAGGACGCTCCATCCCCGTACTGCTAGGACTTATATCCCTTCCATTAGAGCTGACTCCGACACCACAGTACACAGCACAAGGGATATTCTGTCGGTTTTCCGGTCTTACTATGCCTCGCTTTATGATGTGAACTGCCCCTCGGAGGGCTCCGATGGGATAGTCGATTTTTTGGTAGACACCCCCCTACCACCATTATCCCCATCCGTGGCCTCTAGGTTAGAGACTCCATTCGCCATTGAAGAAATTACTGCCGCAATTAAAGAGCTCAAAATGGGCAAGAGCCCAGGCCCTGACGGCTACTCCGCAGGGTTCTACAAATGTCTGCATG
This sequence comes from Allobates femoralis, assembly GCA_033576535.1. Taxonomy (NCBI): domain Eukaryota; kingdom Metazoa; phylum Chordata; class Amphibia; order Anura; family Aromobatidae; genus Allobates; species Allobates femoralis. Next base: position 190,259,109 of record JARQOC010000011.1, read on the forward strand.
ATCTCCTCAGTCCTCTTCTGCTGAGGGCCTTCGACCACGTCTCCTCGGGGGTTCCTTTCCGCCACAGGCCCTGATGGCGCACATAGTGGTCATCCCCAAGGCGGGCAAGGACCCGCTGAGCTGTGGCAGCTACAGGCCGATATCGCTCATCAACATAGACATTAAACTGTTCGCTAAGTTGCTGGCCAATAGACTTAAGACGCTACTCCCGGACACCATAGACTCAGACCAAGTGGGTTTTGTACCTGGCCGAGAGGCCAGGGACAACACCATACGTTCAGTGGCTTTGGTGGATTACGCTAGACGTGCTGGAGTCCCCATGTGCATCCTGTCAATAGACGCAGAGAAAGCGTTTGATAGGGTGCACTGGGGCTTCATGTACAAGGTCCTTGAGTCATGGGGCTAGGACAGGCTATGCTTAGTCGAATTGGAGCTCTCTACACCCATCCTTCGGCTCGCATCAGGATCAATGGCTCACTGTCGGATTCATTCCCTATCAGAAACGGTACGCGGCAGGGGTGCCCCCTGTCCCCGCTTCTTTACATTTTGACAATGGAACACCTAGCCATTGCCCTGAGGCGACACCCGGAAGTTCGCGGAATTTCTTCACGTAGTGGAGAGCACAAGCTAGCTTTGTACGCGGACGACTTACTTTTATATGTGACACAACCAGCGAGCAGTTTACGAGCTATTATGACCGTTCTTCATCATTATGGCTCTGTGAGCAACTTTAAAATGAACCCCAGCAAATCTGAAATCCTGAATGTGACTCTCCGTGGAGACGTGGTCGAGGCTTTGAAGGCTCAGTACCCTTTCAATTGGCGAAAGGGACACCTTGATTATCTAGGTATCCGCCTAACGTCAGACCCCTCCAGCCTGTTGAAATCTAATTTTACAGGACTACAACTGAAAATAGAAAAGGAAATGCAGAGATGGAATAAGCTCCACCTCACTTGGCTGGGGAGGATCAACACGGTCCGCATGGACTTGCTCCCGCGCCTGCTCTTCTTTTTCCAGACCCTACCACTGCTTCTTCCTGCCTCCTTTTTCTCCAGACTCAAGAGCTCCATCATTAAATTTATATGGTCGCACAGGAGGTCTCGCATCTCTTATGCTATTTTGATCAGACAGGTGGATAAAGGAGGGATGGGATTACCTGACTTCCTGAAATATCACCACGCAGCTTTGGGCTCTTGCATTCTGGACCTATTTCATCCATCAACTGGGAAGAGATGGATAGACGCGGAGAGGCTGAATTGTTCCGGGAGTCCCCTGACCATGTTGTGGGGGGGGGAGACGATAGAGGTGAGAACACTGCCCTTCATCACACATAATTTACATCTATACCTGAAGAGGACACGAGTGGCTTATAACCTATTCTCCATCCCTGGCCCGCTCACGCCGATCTTTCAAAACAGTAACTTTCCAATTGATACAGGATTGCGGAAGTTCCTACATAAACATAGAGACTCAAATCCCACCTTATTTCATTATGTCACGCAGTCAGGGACCCGTTCCCTAGCGGATCTGTTCCCTTCTTCCCCCCCACCGCCACAGGCCTGGCTCCAACTACGTCAACTCCAGAGTTATGTTTCTACCCTCCCTCACAGATGCTTATTCAGGGCGCCTTTTCCTTTTGAACTGATGTGTCTGGACCCATCCCCACAACCCCACTTGATCTCTAGGCTATATAAACTATTTCAGGATTCGGTCCTCGGCTCCTCGAATAATGCTCCACCTTATTTGACGAAGTGGGAGACGGACATAGGCAGGAGTTTCACGCCTGTAGAGGTTAACAAGATTTTGTGTAATACTTACAAAGCCTCATCTTGCGCAGCGTCCCGGGAATGTAACTTTAAGGTGGTGGCGAGGTGGTATAGATGCCCTGAGGATGTGCATAGATTCTTCCCAGAGACGCCCGCCACTTGTTGGCGATGCTCAGCCGCAGTGGGGTCGTATTTCCACACATGGTGGTTGTGCCCCCGGATCCAACGGTTTTGGGGGGAGGTCTTTGACCTTTACCGAACGGTGACACGGGAGTGCCTACTGCCCACTCCTGAACTAGCTCTCCTGAATCTGACTCCATGCTCGATCTCCGGCTTTAGGCAGGGTCTATTACGCCACTTTCTCACGGCAGCTCGGCGTTTAGTCCCCCGATATTGGAAGGACTCCCGATGCCCGTCCAGAGAAGACTTGATATCTGAACTACACGACATCTGCAGAATGGAGGATTTTCTTCATCAATCAGACCCCTCGGACTTTGGTACTAAGCGTTACTTTCAGGTATGGACACCGTGGTTACTATTTAGGGACTCCCCTTCGCTTGTCTCATGGTTGGCATCCTAACTTCTACGTTGTTGGCCACAGCCCGTTCCGGACTCTTTCCTTATTTCCCTCGTTCTATCCTACTTCTCTTTTCCCCGCCTCTCTTTCTATGTAATCTCTCTCGCTTCTTGCTTTTCCACTTTTCTCTCCCTTCTCCTTTAACTACGATTACCTGAGGTCTGAAGCTACTATATTGAGGTTTAATGCAGCTCCCTGAATATTATTTGCTCTTTACCATATATTATAGCAACACACGAGTTGGTTGTAAAAAGATATATCATTGTCCAGACCGCTATATATTTATCTGCACTGTTTCTTATTTGATATTGAATAAAACCTGATTTACCACAACATAGTATTTTACACGTTTGACTGTTTTTTGTGTTTCAGTCTTTTGGTGGTGTGAACGCTGTTCTACAGACACGTTCACTGTGTGCATGGCTCATTAGTTTTTGTCTATTATGTTTCTTGCTTTTGCAAGATAGGGGAACCTCCTGACCTTCCCCATGAGCCCTGCACATAACAAGCCGTCTTCTGCATTCAGTCCATGCCCTGAGGAAGTGGCTATGAGCCACGAAACACGTGTAGGCAAAATAAACAGAGTGGGTGATGTACTCTGTGTTTATCCTTGTGGTCAGCGCGACATTTGATTCCAGCTCTTTATCACTCTTTTCTGGATTCTTCAGTTCTCAGCTGGGAGCCTGCAGCGACCTCCTATGTGCTTTTATTGTAGTTGTGACACTCACAACTACATCAAGTGAGTTTAACCATTTGGGGTCTGAGGGACCTGTATAATAGCAATACTACTCTATGTGCGCTTCCTTTCTCTTTTAATTTATATAGCATTCAGTCCATGTCAGACCTTGGACCTGTCTGGATCCTGCTCATACAGGTACCATTACATATGGTCAGGTTTTTGAATACAACAGATAGGGACTGCTCTGACAAGGGTTACCGTGAAGAGGTAGATTGGCTTAGCGTACATTTTTTTGCAAAAAACGTATCAACTAAATACCCTGTTTTTACTACTTTTTTAGCAGCTTTTTACTATTTTTCTTTACAGCAGAGTATTTTTCATGTTTGTTTGACTGTTTTTTGTGTTATAGTCTTTTGGTGGTGTGAATGCTGTCCTACAGACACGTTCACTGTGTGCATGGCTCATTAGTTTTTTGTTTATGCTACATTTTTGTTTAGCCGGCATTTGCCGCCTTTCTGTAATTCTTGCTGAAAGCCGGCGGCTCCTGGCAGTCAGCGCGTGTATGCTATGCATTTTGCGTAAGCACATTGCTGGGCAGCGTCCTCAATGAGGAGCTGTCTCAGGTACTTATACAAATTGCGTAGTGAAGGCGCCGCTCTCCATGATGCTGAAGAATTCAGCATCACCTCCATAGCTAGTGCACATTGAAACTCTGGAGCGCTGGCCATGGAGCTGATGCTGAATTCTTCAGCACCATGGAGAGCGGCGCCTTCACTATGCAATTTGCGTAAGTACCTGGGACAGCTCCTCATTAGGGATGCTGCCCAGCAATGTGCTTACGCAAAATGCGTATCATACATGCACTGATAGCCAGGAGCTGCCGGCTTTCAGCAAGAATTACAGAAATCCGGCAAATGCCGGCTAAACAAGAATATAGCATATTAACCCCTGAATCACCAATGAATTTAGGCACCATGTCTCTAGGAGGGTGGTCACTCCCTAAAGACATGGTGCCAACATAGTAAACACATATTAACCCTTTATTAACTGGGTTAAATACAGAATATACAGCATCTGTGCTCATATGCCGCACATATGCTGCATATGCTGTTTAACTCCAAAAAAGACACATAGATGCCCAGTCAGCGGTGCAAGATGATTAATTACTGTACCGGGAAAGCGGTATTTTTAAACTTGCCGGGTTTGACAGCCAGCAAGTTTAAAGCGATTTGCGCAGCACACTCGTGCGAATATCGCACAGTGTGCTGTATATACTGTACTTGCATTGGCCTCACACACGTCAGAATCACAATGCGAGTTCAGTGCAGGGGACTCGCACCTGTCTGCCCTGCCTGATAGGGCCACACTGGTCCGAGTGCAATGCGAGGGAAACTCCCATTGCACTCGGACCAGTGTTGCCCTATCAGGCAGGGCACACTGGTGCGATTCCCTCGCACCTAACTCGCACTGCGAGTCAGAAGCAAGTGCAGTCACAGCATGCTGCGACTGCACACGATTCTGACGTGCGTGAACGCAATGCAAGTGTATGAGGGTGAGAAAATCTCGTCCCTATACAGCACACGGTGCAATATTCGCACAAGTGTGCTGCGCAAATCGCTTCAAACTCGCCGGCTATCAAAAGCCGGCGAGTTTGAATTTCCCACCTTGTGCATACAGTAATAATCATCCTGCCCCGTTGTGACACTCCGTGTTTGATGCACGACAGTGTGCCTTCAGCCTTAGGCTCAAAAGCGGATCCGTTAAAAGAATGAACATGTAAATTTCTTGGTGTTATTTAGCTGCACTACTCACCTTGTCGTACTCCCCAGGTGATCTCTCCTCATAACGAGGCCTCAGGACCTTCAGAAGGACCTGGCACTGTACCATGTGACCATGTAACATCACCCGGTTGCATGACCAGGCTGCATGGTCTAAGAGGTAGCGATGCTGTGGCTTCTGGGGAGAATAGGACACCCCTGGAGATTACTGGGGAGCGTGATGAGGTGAGAATAATGCAGCAGCATTCACACACAGAACGCTGCACTTCATGAGAATCCATTCTTGGGGCACCAAAAACGGATCCTCACAAAATGCAGTAATAATGCTGTGTGTGAATGTAGTCTAAGAGAGCAAACACATACAGGAGGTGGAAGAGCGATCAGGCCCAGAGTGCAGAGGTAGTTCTACAGAGGCGGACAGAGTAAAGGGGGACTCCTACCATGCAAGATGTGTGAACAGATGTGGATACAGGGTTGTCAAGTATGGAGGGGAACCTTAGAGAGAAAGAAGTGCCCAGCTGAAGGACACTGGCACAGGGGCATAGGCTCTAGGAGCAGCTTGTAGAAACTAGCATAGCAGGGCATGTATCAAAGCCACAGCAAAACACGAGGACTCATGTGGTTAGATATGGGAGAGATACAAATAAACCAGCCCCTCCCTAGCTGGCAGCATTTGTGAAAGAAGTTAATACCATGTCTGTAAGTCTGCTGGAAAAGCCGGTCTGGGTTGTAGTGAAAAATGGACAATGTCGTACTTGATATCCCAATGTGTGTGAAGTTGCCCGAATGCAAAGAAGTTGAAGTTGGTGAAACCTGTGTGAGACTCTTTATTGTGAACACAAGACACAGCAGTACTGCACTATGTGCAACAGAGAATAATAAGAAGGCCTCCGGCCAAGAGGTACCGGCTAATCAGGGTAACACTCCCACACACAGACCCATTGTATGTAGCATGCCAGAAGAGGACAGTGAGGACCTTGTTCATGACTACCACCCTTGCCACATTACATGGACGCAGGGCAGGTTCAGAATGATATTAACCTGCAGATTAATCTCATATGTTCAAGTTAATGGTGCGTTTATACAGTACATTACTCAGAGCTGCTTTTACATGTGCTTTGTATATGTACCTTTCACATATGTCAGTGATTTTAATATTGTTTTTTCATGACATCATATTTTATGAGAATGGTAAATTTATGTTGATGTTTTGTGTCTATTTATAAAAATATCAGAAATTTAATAAAAAGTTCTAAAAGTTAGCAATTTAAAACATTGATTGATTATTCCATTATCCTGATAATCACACCACACAAAAGGGTTAATAAATAACATTTCCCTCCTCTGTGCTTTGCATCACCTCCATCTGTAAAATCTTCTATTTTGTTAGGATGTAAAATTCTAGTAGAAAATGTGTCATTTTTTTCAAGGAAATTTACAAAATTTAATTTTTTAGGGACGTATTTAGTTTTGAAGTGACTTTGGGGACCGATGTATTGGAAAAACCCCAAATGTTATACAATTTTAGAAACAGCACCCCTCATCATATCGACATTGCTGCCATAGTCCATAACGCTATGTGAAAAAGTCCACATGGCTTACAATGAATTATACAGTTGTAAGAGCGTCTAGAGTGCTATCATCCCGCCCAGGAGGATACATTTTCTTTGTGACCATGCTTAATAGTTGTATGCATAATGATGTGTATTTGGCCACCCAGTGGTTAAAGGTAAAGACGGCTCCCTGGTCTCCTTCAATTATGTAAGGTTATTAATAATACGTATTGATACTCCTTGGGGGCGAGTTTACAAAAAGGGATTACAGTGAAGAATTATCAGGAGAGTCCCCAAGAGAGGAGAAAAACAAGGAACCATTCAAATGGCAGGCCCATTTTTTTGAATTCTATAAGTCACTTTGGGTCTTCCCAGAAGTTGAATATAATGATTGGGAAGCCACTGTTCAACGCGGTTGGGTTATGATGAGCTTGTGCAGAGACTTTGGCAAAAAGGGGGTACTGGCGGTAAAGGAAAGTTGTCTTACAGGCAGCCCTAACCATTCTTTGGAGTGATTCCCTACATGAAGAGTTGAGTTTTGAGCCAGTTGAGGCTAAATGAATTTGCAGATACCATGGTGTCGAGCGGAGTAGGCGACAAACTAGAGATACCGGAATGGCGGGAGCAGTCTGAACAAAGATCTATCATTGTGAATAGCCCTAAACAAGTAACGTTCAAGCTTTGTGCCTGTGTTTTACAAGACTGTTTAAGTAAAGAATCATTGCAGATCTTGATTGACTCGGTTTCTGCTTTGCCCTTACTAAGGGCAACTCTGAACTGAACCTTTGCACTGGGGAGCTAGCGAGGACATGTGCTGCAAAACCAGGGTTGCCTCGCCCACGACTGCTAGGACCCCTTACAAATGGCCCCTTAACACAGCAAGAATAGATGAAGTAAATGTTTTTATGTGCCTCATTTGTACTTACAGGACTGCCATAATTTACCATAAAACATGTTTGCTTTTTGCAGCAATACCTGCTCATCATTTGCGTGATTTACTGGCAGTCTTAAGAACGCTGCCTTTTTTATCAAGCAGCCGCTACTTACTCTTTCCTCCGCATCTTTGTATTCCTTTTGTAATCCCAGTTTAATACAGAAATGTATTAATGGGAAACCTGCAGTGACCTTTAAATGGTTCTGGACTAATCAATCTACTAATTATATGTAACGAGGTGTTTATAAGGAAGCTGCAGGTGAGAATTAGCAGCGCGTGACTCCTGGGGAGAGGGATCGTAAACTGCCACTTCAGGGTGGTAATGTGTATCTGTCAGGGGCATAGTGAGCGGATAATTAATATTTCTGTAATAACAGCCCTGAGTCTGGTAAAAAGAGGGAAAGCTCTCTTCTATGGCCTATTATATGGATGTGAAAATAAGAAACTCAGCATGGGCATGACAACTTAATGAAGGAATATCTGCGAAAGTGTGTCTGTGGCTGAGCTAGAGTTTGATTCACGTTAACCGTGCCTAGTAGCTGTGGTCCTAGCCACACATGTGAAGGGGATAAAGGTAGGGATAAAGTTTGTTCATGATGCCAGTTGGCATAATCAGCCAGATGAGGTTGGCACTGCAGGGGATCCCTGGGAGATAGGTGGTAGTAGCAGTGCAGATGTTTAACCCTTCCAAACTAGGGATGGCTCCCAGAGGTTTGGTGGGGTTGAAGGTTGTTGTTGCAGCAAAGAAAGTGAACATTAAGAGTCAGTCTTTTCTTTACCTTTTTACTGCAGATTCTGTGGAAGGTCCAGGGTAATGCAACCACCACCAGGCGTATGGTTTAGCCAGTCTGATGAGAACTGTAGTCCACTCTGCTGTGTGAGTAATATGGCCTTGCTGCTGACCTCCCTTGTTTGAAGGTTTCTTGGTGTCTTTACCTATCCAGTACTTCCTCTTAGCTCCTGTGAGTTACCTCCTGCCAGGCTGGTAGTGCAGATCCTGTGGGTATCAGTGCGTTTAGACCAGTTCCCTGATCCTCTGTACTACTGTCACCCCAGAAATTTCCACTTGAGCAGCTAGTGGGCATAAAACCCACCAGCCTCCAGCTTCTGCCACCTGGTCCTGTAAGCCTGAGTGTTCTAGGGACTGGCTCCCCTCCCTGCTTGTAGCTTATCCCTTTGGAGCAGCTCCTGCTGCCTCCTCATTGGACCTCTGCTTCACCTCCTCAGCCCTACTACACTCTAACTAATCCCTCCCCCCCTGCCAGGAAGCATGACACATGCCAATATCAGGCATCAAGTGCACAATTTCCTAATAAGGATTCAGGCAGTGTGTGGTCGTTGCAAACTTCCAGCAGAGGGAGCTCCAATTCTCCTTAGACATGACATCACAAACAATGTTAAAGAAATACCATTTGTGACAACCAGACAGAGGGGTGCCACAAAAGGGTCAAAGGATATGGAAACCTCCAGGGGACAAGCCTAAATCTAATTTTTGCAATTTGGTTTAATTAAAAAATGTTGCATGGTCGGACTTTTAAGTTATTTACTTCTCTGGCTATAGCTTCCTGGAGAATGAGTTAAGTGAGAATCTTTAAGGGAGCTTCTTCTTTACTGCTGATTTGCAACACATATTGTCTTTTCTAAATTAATTTATGACCACACACATTAAATGAGAGCTGAAATTGTAAATGTGGCAAAAGAGCTCTTTAAATGACAGAAACAATAATTACAAGCTCTCTGTCATTCTGCCATGAGCAACATGGAAGGTGTAGAGGTAGTAACCATTTTGTCATGTGCATGTTGTTTCATATTAATATATTCATATTAATATATTTCTCAGGTACATTTCCTACATGCACCTGGCCTTCAAGATAACTCTTTGTCTAAGCTTCACTTTAGAAGGAATGCAGAGATCATTATAATTGCTCTGAAAAGCAAAATCACAGCTTTTTTAATTTTTCCTCATTATTTCTATATAGATAAGAGATAGGCACTCAAACATAGCAGCATGCCACATATGTAAGTGTTAAATTAAATATTTTATCCAATCATAAAGGCAGATTGAAATGTATCCAATCAATAGTATGAAACTAAATAAGCAGAGATGCTTGTTTTATATCTTATGTTTTGCATACAACCAATAGAATTCTTATGTTTTGCATCTTTTATTTTTACAACGCCCCAAAAAAACTATATCAAAAGTGTTCACCGCCACCAATGAAAGGGGAATTTTGGTCATACTTACACTGCTGGTGTGTGACCTTTCTTCCTTCCATAGACGACAGTCATCTTTGACACAAGGTTGATCCCACTGCGGTGGTGGAGACGAGAAATGGAAATGGTGAAACTTTTTGGATTAAACCCTATTGCAGATATTTTTTTTTTTAGTTCAAAGTATATGCATTCAAATAAGAAATCCCCCACTACCTCTGAAGCTGTCCATCTCCTTTAAATGGCAGATAGAGCTGTGACAAAATTTAAAGGGGTGGCCACCCAGTGTTATACTCATTTTCCCCTTTTTTCACAAACTTTATCTGAAATATATTTTGAGCAATGGGTATTGAAGAGAAGACCAAGGAAACTCAGATACTGGTAGATTTGGCCAAAAGCTCTAAAGAGATCAATGTTGGTCCTCTACAATAGTGTTCACCACACATGGTCAGTCGTCAATGCGATGAGTTTAGATTTCAAATAATCACTTCATGCAGTGAAAGGGAACAATATGTATAGGAAAATTGCTTGATTTACAGGGAACTTCCTGCTCAATCCTACCATCTTGCATCCCCATTGTGACATTGTGAAGACACCTAATTGGTTGGTTGGATGCTTTCATCATTCACTTCCAAGAAGGTTCACATTCTTATTATTTACATTTTCAAACACCATCTTTATAGAAAGCCAATTGCGTTCACACATAATGGAAGAAGTGTGCTGTGTGCGTGTCCGGTCCTTTCCTCTGAAGAATGCAGAAGTTAAGGATCTAACCAACATCATGACTATCTTCAAATCTTCATAGATGGTTAGCACTATTTCAAAGCTATTAGGATAGGTATAGGGCAGAGGATGCCAAGGTGGAGTCAAAACCATAATCTGATTATGCCCATAGCAAAAATTACAATTGAGTCCACATATGATGCCGGCTAAGGCTGCTTCCACACTGCAGTTTTTTAACTGATCAGTGTCCATCAGATTTGTGTGCCAAAACCCGGAGAGAAACCAGGAGAGGAACTTGCAGAGAAAAACTATAATTGAAAGATTGACACCTGTTCTGAGTTTTGGAGACACTCCTGGTTTTGGCACACAAATCTGATGGACACTGATCAGTGAAAAAACTGCAGTGTGGAAGCAGCCTAACAACACCACATATTTAACCACTTAATAGGTTTCAATACCTAATGCTTGTTCCTTACATTCCGAATCCTTGCATGGTAGAAAAGCAGCATAACCTTATGGCTGCTCTTCACTTTTTGTGCCCCAATGGTTTACAGATCCACTACCTCTTAGGAACAATTGGAGTATAAGACTAAACTGGGGCATTATTCTAAGGTCCCAAGTAAGTGGACGGGGTAGCCTTTGTTCAATGCTGAACTCTACCAGTAATCTAAACACATGACCAAGAGTACTCAACTGAGGACAGACCCCTATCCTAAGGCAGGTCCCTGACAGTTGCTTGACAGTTACTCCCCCCTCCAACATAGTCCAAAAGAGTCTTCTTCTTCTTCTTTAGCTCAGCTTCATCTGTAGTAGAGATGTAACAAAGCACCCGGCCTGGCAAAGTTCATTTGAGTTCATGCCGTCAAGCATGAACTCCCATGAACCCTACGATGGCACCGTGCCTATTTTCAAAGAAACAGCTGATGCATCAGCTGTTCATTTGAAATAGCCAGAGGGAAAGTGGGCAGTGAAAAGACTTCACTGCCAGCTTTCCGTCCTTCCCCGCTGCCCGGTGCTTCGCTGCTTTGCATCCCCGCCACCTCCCCGCCCGATCCTAAGTTAGAATCGGGTGGGGAGGCAGCAGGAAAGGAAGCACCGGACAGGAAAGCTGGCAGTGAAGTCTTTTCACTGCCCACTTTCCCTCCGGCTATTTCAAATGAACAGTTGATGCATCAGCTGTTCCTTCGAAATAGTCGGCGGTGCCGTCGCAGGGTTCATGGGAGTTCATGCTTCAGAGCATGAACTCAAATGATCTTTCCCATGGCCGGTTGCTCAGCTACATCTCTACCAGTACACAGAGGGCGGGAGATTCCAAATACTGGGGGCAGAGAGGTCACAGAATAATGCCGCCAGCGGGGTGTGCATTACACCACAGAGGTGTGATGAAGGAAGCGTGGCCACGCCTACCCAGTCCCCCAACCACGGGGACTGCAGTAAGTTTATACTTCTTTTACACATGTTTAATAGGGACACTTTAGATAAGAAAGGGATAGATAGGGAGCTGCTAGGAAGGTGTAGGGACAGCTAGAGATAGTGTAGGGACTTAAAATCAGGTGACAGGTTCCCTATAAGCTTTATAGGGCCCTTTTAGGTCAGAGTGGATGGTTAGGGATCAGCTAGCAAGGTGCCTTTAAGAAAAATGATTTATAACTTACATGCAGTCTCCATATGTAGACTGAAAAGGCGGTATCTGCGGCTCTATATTCCCCCCTCGCTGGCTCCTAGCACGCCCCATTGGGCATCCTCATTCCCTGTGCTGTGCCACCTCTTTTTGAAATTCCCACCTCCTTTGCTACTATGATATGCCAGGCCAGAACATCCTGTGCATTGTGGTGGCTGATCATGTGTTCGGCCTGGCTTAGGGGGATGCGCAGTGCGCATATCAAAGCAGAGCTGTACACATCATATCCGGCCTCGTGCACTCTGGGGACTTATGACGTGTACAGCCCAGCTTCAATATTCGCACTGTGCATGCGCTGAAGTCGGCCGACCATGTGATCAGCCCTAACAATGCACCGGGCCAGATATGATGTTTCAGCCCAGCGCATCATAGTAGCAGAGGAGGTGGGAATTTTAAAAAGAGGTGGCACAGCACAAGATATAAGAACTCCCGTGCTAGGAGCCAGCAAGGGAGAGAGAATGGAGCCCGCCTTTCCAGTATCCAGATGCAGACTGTATGTAAGTTATAAATAATTTTCTTAAGTTTAATAGGGCCCTTTTAGATGAGACAGGGATGATTAGGGATCAGCTAGAAAGGTGCAGGGGGGGTAGCTGACAGGTTCCCTTTAAAAAACCTGCTGGTGTGAAAGTAGCCTCAGGAGACCAAAACAACTGCTTAACCCTGTTAACCCTTGAAGCACTGGACCAAAGAAAATCAGCACAGCTAACTGGAAAGCAAAGCAGATCCACCCAGTGCAAGATTGCGTGCAGCCGTGTGCTGTGATCTTCTGTCACATGAGGATAGAGGATACCACTCTCCATCATGGTTCTCCCATGACAACAGGTGAGGAATAATTTGGTGGGGGTCTGAACGTCAGAAGAGTGGGGCACTTTTGTACCTGTTAGAATGGAGTGGCAGTGTGCATGCACGACCGCCTCTCATTGATTCTGTATGGGGCTACCGAGCGATACACATGGATTTTTCCAGCAACTTAATAGAAAATGAACAGAGAGACATTCAGTCATACATACTGATGCTCTATGCTACCAGGGATAAATGTGTCCCATTCTGCCAATTGGTCCTAGTGGGTGGAACCCTCCCATCTAAAAGTTATCACCATCCCATGGATCAAATACTTTTTTTGGAATATTCCTCGTCCTGATAAGAGTCAAGAAACTGAAACAGCTCTCTACAAATGGGAGACTGTTCCTTTTGGATGAGAATTATTTGCTTAAACATATTTATATATTGAATTTCCTATTGTTATTAGTTGCTAATGTATCAGTACATTCTGCTTTCTACACGATCCCTTGCCTCTATTACCAGCAATGTACCTGACATTGTTCAAGCCAAAACAACTCTTCAGTGGAATGTTGTGACTTTTCTGTAATTTCGGAAATCTGTCCACAATGAAGGAGCTGAACGTCATCCAGTAGGATCATTAATGGCTTCAATTCCTTATTGTCTGTTCAACCATTTATTTCCCCTGCAGGGGTCATGTAGCCTGTTGTACCATCATTCCTGAGATGCGGTTGCACCTAGATTTAGAATTACAAGATTTACCTTGTTTGTCCTGATAAGTAACTGAGACTCCCCCCTTGTGTGACTGCGCCGCACTGTCTGACAATATAGGGGATAGTAGACGTCCTGCTGCAGGATAGAAAGAAATTACAGGTCATCCCTTAGGTGTGTGGTACAAAACAGCACATGTTTATGGAGGAGTGAAGGATAAGAAATGTTCTTCAACAAGTAGGACATTCATTGTACAGTTCCTCTGTTGTTCCTCCAGGAAACGTATGAATAAATTGACATTAAATTATTTTGTTAATAGCATATGTAGCAACATACATCCATATAGAAGACGTAGAGAGAAAGAAAATGTTCTACTAATCTAAAACTGCATTCTGAAGTTCCTCTGTTATTCCTCTAAGGAATATATGACTAAAATAGAAATAAATTCCTTATGTCAATAGTTATGCATCGTGAGATGGTGGAGATGGCACCTGTAGTTTCAATGTCTGTCCAGTAGTGGTCACTGTGGAGACTAGCTGAGAGACTCTTTGTTAGATCGGGTGGAGGAAGATAGTTCTCAGTCATGCCTCAAGGTGTGCGTACATGCAGAGACTTGTCTCTTACTTTTTACAAAGGACTTCTGACTCAGTGTTTCAAGAAAGACTGCTCCATGACCAGTGGTGTAACTTCAGGCCCAGGGGCCCCGATGCGAAGGATTCGACGGGGCCCCCAATTATTGAAAATCTTTAATTGTATTAGTCTTTTTCTATAGGCCAAAGGGACTTTTGGGGCCCCCCTAGGGTGCAGGGCCCGGGGTGCGATCGCCACCCCTGCACCTACTGTAGTTACGCCCCTGTCCGTGACTTACTTGAGCAGTGTTCAATCAGCATTCTTGTGAATCAATGTACTGGCTAGAGAGAAAAGAACTAATTACATTGAGAGCAACTTCGAGTGTTGGCAGAGCCAATTTATTCTTAGAACCGCTCCTTGGTGTAACTGGTCCAGAGGACTATCAGAGAACAAATAATAGACTTCTCATTATTTGTGCCAAGTCAAGACCATACTCCTGCTCTTCCCTCAAGAGTCGGGTGGCTTTTAAAGATAATGGAACATGCAACTCATAAATCCTGGTCTCAGGCCCTGGTACAGACATCTTTGGCAGGAAGTGTGCACGCAAAAGGTACAGTTGGCGCCAAACTAGGGTACGAAGGCTGCAGCTGTTAAGTAAAAAAACGGACTTTCTTCTAGTCTCACTTTTAGACAGTGCTTATGTTTGGCACCCGAGTAGCCTTTGCTGTGTGCGGGTTCATAGGAAAGGAAAGCTTAGAATTGTTAATAAGTTTGTGAGTCCCTAAGCTGACCCATCAAATGGCCATTCTGTGCACTCAGTAATTTACACTGCGTCACTGGAGTAGTAGCTCGCGCTCCTTTGCTTGGCAGGGTGTAGTTAAGTAAATTCGCTGCTCATGTCTTGAGCCATTATCTTTGGAGCAGCATGGTGGTCCCGGTCAGCCCTGACTGATTGCATGCTATTTTGACTTGCTGAAACTCCTTTGTTTTATCAGAGTATCCTAATGTCGAGCCCGAGGCCCTGGGGTACTCGGGTATTAGGCTTGGTGGGTGCTTTCACGGGGATGTCACAGGTGGCAGCACCTGAGCCCATGGCCTGGGTGACACTTCAATAAGGGGTGTATGTACAGGGGATTAGAGTTTGTCATGTGACACCACCTGTGCGCCGCCACAGTCCTCCGGAGGTCAATGGTATTGCGGCTGAGATGGTAAAGCTCCCTACAAGTGGAGCTGGTTCTCCGGGGCAGCGTAGTGAAAGGGGCAGCTTGGAGTGGGATTTTAAGTCGAGACAGGGAGTGATGGAGCAGTTTATAAGGCCACCGGGAGCGGAGAGTAATGACGCACACACACTGTAGAAAGTCTCTTTTACCTTTTTACTGGTGGTATGAGCAGGTAAAGACGTCCAGCGCACTGTCGGGTGACCAGGTCCACAGTGAGCTTCCACAGCAAGTGGGTATAAGGCCTCCTCAGTTTCTCTACGGTTCCTGAAGCCCTGTCTGCTTGCAGCCAGACTGGCCTCCTCCCCTCTCAGGTCCTCTCTCTCTCCTCCTGCGCGGTCCACGGGTTACCTCTCTGATCACTGCTGTATTACACTGCGGTGTCTGACTCCCTCTCCTTGGATACGCAGGGGGACCGGGTGACTGAAGTCTCCACAGTATGACAGGGTTTTCTGCAGTCTTGGAGTAATCCTACAGGTGCGGATCCCCGAAGTCCGGTACATCTTGGGTGAACATGCACCGGTTCCTCAATCCCTTGGCTCTGCTCCTTCCCTTCTGTCTCCACTCCTAGGCTTGATGGATGTCAGAAGGGCCACTCCGGGTCACTGGTTCAGGCCTAACCGCAGCACCGATCACCAGGACGTCTTCACGGCTCTCCTAGCATCTGCACACTCTAACTAACTCCTCCCCAGCAGCAGTATTTATAGGGGAACTCACCTAATGTCAATGAGTCTAGCTCCCCCTACTGTGCTGGGGTGGAAGATGTTGCATGTAGTAGGTACCAGCTGTGCAGTAGGGAAGGCTGTGGCTACCTGCGTGAGCAGGGCGCCACACTAACCCATCACCTCTCTTGTATAGAAACCCACTTCTCCAAAACTGACAGTTCTCACTTCTGTTCTGTGACCCGCTGTATCCTAGTACAAATCCCTCAGTTCTTGGCTTTACATCCCTACATAGATTGGCACTATCAGCATTTAAAGGACAATGTCAACACACCTAGTAAGACAAACTACTGACAAGTTGTTGATGTATTCAATTCCAGGAGAAATAATGGGACTGTGCAACACAGAGTTGTAAAAAAATACAAAAAACAAAAAATTGCAATGTTATTTCACAGGAAATGCAATTATTTAGTTAAACACATACGATGAGAGAAACGTATGACCCTACGCTTATTGGTGATAGTTATAACATGTAGCCATGCACATCCACTAAATCGCCACTAGATGGTGGTGTTGTAACACTTGTGATTTCTACATTCTGCATTTGCTCAGCACAGGCCAATGTGATCCTGCTGAATCCTTATGTGAAACTGACTAATTACTATATTATATTTTAATAGTAATTATTATAGTATATGACATTACATATAATAATATAATAATGCATCCCTTTTGTTCATGCCTCTGTTACAGCCTTTTTGGATCAGGAAGGGTTAACTATCGGAGTAGTAGCCATAGCTGCTAAGGGTCTCTCTCTGGGAGGTGAGGAGCATTTAGTGATCCCTGGAAATTGGAAGGGACCAGGATGATGAAAGGAAGGCTGAGTGTGGAGAAGAAGGCAACGGATGATGGCATGCAGAGAGGAAAAGAGAGTGAGAAATAAATCCACAGGAAGAAAGAAAAAGCCGGCAGTATATACAGTATAAAATACAGGGGCGGACAGATCATTTGTGCAATGTATGCAGCCGCATCGGAGTCCAAGAGGTGATGGGGGCACAATATCAACTTCATATCAGCAAACGGGCCCTGTCACAGACAGAAGAGAGAGACCATATACTATTCTTGCACAGGGCTCTTCTTCTGTTTGTGTTCCCAACTGATAAAATATACATTTGTCATCAATATTATTCACCTCTTATTGCAAATTTAATTTACAAGCAACATTCACAAACTTTCAGGTGTTTCTGTAAGGGGATGAAGAAGTAAAAGGACACAGTACTGTGCTTAAATCCAAATAAATATCGCCATCTGCTGACCAAAGATGTAATAGCTGAAAAAAGCGGATTGGACAGATTGCCAGGTCATTGATGCACGTTCAACACCTGGCAATTTGGCCAATCAGGTGGCTGGTAGCGATCACATGGTTTGTGATGTCTGGCCATCTGATTGGCCAGATCACACTACCAGCCATCTGATTGGCTGTCAGACTCGCAGGTCCTTGTCGGTGATCGGATGTCCTCTTTGCCGGTCCCGGTGCAGGCGTCGGATACGTGAGTATGATTTTTTTATATTTTTAACAACTTTTATTCACTTTTAGTTCACTTTCACAGTGTATATATAGATATACTGCGAAAGTACTCGCCCGCCCATTCACTGCTATTGGACTCACTATACTCGCAACGAGTACCGAGTACTGGGACCTACTCGTTGCGAGTATAGCGAGTTCTATTATTGCAGTACTTGCTCATCCCCAGTCATGATGCCACCTGTGGTATTCAGCAAGGGATGGCCGGCACTGCAGTTCAGGACCACTGGGTCAGTTGGTGACGCAGCAAAGATGGTTCAGCTCCCCACGGGTGGAGTGGGGCCCCAGGGCAGATGCAGTAACCTTTTAGATAGTGATGATGGTGACTGTGCAGGCCTGAGGGCGCAGGAAATAATCCAAGGTAGAGCAGGGTGCAGTTTCCACTCTTTACTTACAGTTCTCCAGGTTACAACAGCCAGTGCTGTGTCCTCTGGGTCGATGATCCAGCCAACTCTCGGGTAGGTTGGGCACACTTTACCTGGACCCCCTTCTCGTGTACCTCTCCGGGAAGTTTCACCGTGCTGGCTCTCGCCCTCCTGCCCTGCTCTTCACACACAGTGTCCCAAGCCATTGGTCTTGGGCCCTGTCAGGCGACGTCCTCTACATCCCCTGACCCTATGTGGCCACCTTTTCTCTGTATGTGTGGGGTTGTGACTGCTGCACATGAAGGTACAGCAGCCTCCGGGTTTCTAGATGAGGCTTGAAGTCCCTCTCCTAGTTTGGGGCTGGTCCCCTCTACACCGGGTCCCTCCACCCGGTGCTGGCCAGCATAGGTTCGGGGCGCTACGGGTGGGTTCCACCACTACCCGTACCCCCAGGACCCCGTCTTTGTCCCGTCTGCCTCCTCGTGCAGACCTTATCCTCTCTCCTCTCTCCTCTCTTCCTTTGTCTTATCCGTCCTACTTCCACCCACCCCCTCTACTTATTCCCTCCTCCAGCCTGAAATGGGTCTGCCCAGATCCCCTGGCCTGGAGTGGGGTGGTGTTGGATGCGGGTTTGTGGGTACAAGGTAGTGCCCCCTCCTTACCCGGGAGAGGGGTACTACACTTCTGGCTGAGATGCAGTACTTCTGTGGTGACTGAACCATCAGGGGTGCTACAAAACCCCAATCCGCCCCCGTAAAACACAGCATGTCCTCGGACTGGAAATGAGTAAAACAGGTGTTAAAAACATGCAAAAGTTTTTTTCCAAAATGCATTTCAACAGGTAAAACAGTGAATCAGGTAACTTTTTCTTCCCTTTTTGGGAGGCAATTTTCTCTTAAACGTTACATATCAAAATACTATGTATAAAAGTGCAAAGGTTCTGCATAGTTATTAAAAAAACATTTCAACCGAGTCCACTAAGGTCACCTGGTCAGGGTGTCCTTATCACAAGGTTCTATAGTGCAATATGGGAGAACCGTCTCAAACCCCCAACAGTGGCCCTGGGCGTGGCTACAGGGCATCGCTGGTCACCTTGTAGGACAACTTTTCGGCCACACTAAGTGATTTTGGTTCTTGGTCAACACTAAGTGTTTAAAGTACACCCACATTGCTAGCCATAAGGCAACAAGGAGCACCTTAGGTGTTAACTATTTACAACAATAGTTCTGATCACTCACTATCCATGACTATATTGTCCATTTGTTACAGGGTACTCTCTCATTCTAACTAACGATCACTTTAGCATACATCAGCTTACATTAACTACCTAACCAGGTTAACTAACTATTTACACAAATACTCAATGACTCATTTCTTCTGCTTCCAGGGTAGTTCATTAGGCCTGAAACCACCTCCTTGCCGAGGGAGTCCTTGTTCAAGCTTCATACTAACTCCTCCTGAGCTTCACCAGGAAATCCCATTAACTCCTCTGCCCGGTTCACCCAACGGAAATAGACTCTCTCTGCATGGACCTCCTGGGATGTTGATGACTCACCGTAGGCCCGCTGACTCCGGTTTAGACAGGCTGTAGCTCCTTCCTCCTTGTCACGGGTGGGCCGCGCCTGCCGGTAGTGAGGCCCGGTTGAGTGCAGATCAAAAGTTGAAGACGTCTTGTAGGAACAGATTAAAGGGGTTAATTTATTCGTGACGCCACCTATGAGTAGTTCGGTAATCGTTACCGATGCTGCGGAACCTCCGGGGGATGGACAGCAGCAAGATGGAACGCTCCCCACAGGCTGAGCGGTGATCCCCGGAGGCTGGAGCTGCTCAAGATGTTGTGCAGCAGCTGCGGTTACCTTGAGTGCAGACGGATACAATCATAAGGAAGCACGGACACTGAAAGTCTCTGTAACGGGTCTTTACTGTAACCAGCAGGCAGTACATGTTATACAGTTAACGGGTAGTGGACCGGGTGGACTCAGCAGTGATAGGTGTCCCTCAGAGATCCGTAGTGTTCCTCCATTCTAGCTAAGTATTTCGCCATTGTCGCCCAGGAATACCAGGTCGGGTACGGGGAGGCTGCTTCAGTGCCCTATCCATGATGTACGTCCTGGATGCTTTGGGGAGCCTTGGATCCCTCAGTGGGTACACCGCTGGTTAGACGACTGGAAGTTGGCTGGTGGTGGGGTGCTCCTGTAAAGCTGCTCCTCCACGCTTCTGGTTCGCGTAGCAGAGGTGAACTGCTGCCAGCTTCGGTACCAGTGAACCGGCTGTGAGTTGGGCACGGGGGTATTTTGGAACCCGTGGTTGGTGATGCCCGATCCCGGTTGTTGAGGCCTCAGGTGCTAACACCCGACCGGTGACGGCCCGGGGGCTGCACGAGGTGCAGAGCCCCCGCTCCTACTCCAAGTTCAAGTCTGTGTCTTTCTCTTGTCTAGACTAGACTCCTTCTGTTCTAGACTAATCTGCACTTCTCCTACACACTAACCTTGCACTCCGCCCACCAGGACCTTGGATTGGCCCTCTATGTTAACTGATGCATGCAGGGTTTTTGGATCTCTGAGTAACCCGATGACTGCTGGGTCGGAGAATATTGCGGCTGCATTTATGGCTGCAATACCCTCCTGTGACGCACTCGTTGCGGGGCGCCACATTGACTCGAGCTCTAACGGGACCATCAGCCTATCCCCAAAGTCTACAGTTCAGTCCCAGTCTACGTTTTTGCACACCCTGCCAGGTTCAAGAGCTGTTGGGGGGTTCAGGGGCCCAACTAGGGTGTCTTCAGCTCCCAGGGCAGTATCGGTACCTGCTGTTGTTTCTCTGGTGCTGGGTACTTCCTCTTCCTCCACTGGAGTCAGAGATGCCAGTCATGAGGCCACCCTCTGCTGGGATGCCTTTTTCAGCAGGGCCGCTCTCCATCTTTCCATGGCATCCACCTGGGCTTTGCTCAGGCAGCTGACAACATAGCTCCAGGATCTCAACTCTTAAGAATTCTAGGTCCACTGAAGGCACCTGGTCCGGGTCTTCCTACGGACAGCTGGGGGAGTCCACTGCTTCCACCCCACACGCTGGAGCTCTCTGACAACCGCTTGCCATGGCGCCCTCACTGCTTCTCTCGCAGCACACACCGTCACACACTCCTCAGTGTTCCACTCACCCTGTCCCTTTCGTGCTCAGCTCCTCTCTTCTGCTGATGGCCACACCAGGAGGCGGATCACCCCAGCTGACAGACAAGTCCTTCAAAATTGTAGTCTTTGCTTTTGGTGCCGTTTTGCAACCCAGCCCTCTATGGGAGGCGGCACTATTCCCCCTTGCATACACATAGAGCTTGTTCTTTATGGCGGGCACATTATACAGTCTTATAGCATAGTCTTTGGGAACACGAGACCCGATTTACTTGGTTGGTTCATCCTGTTCATGACGTCAAATTGATATGCCCGCCAGGGCTGTGGGGTACTCAGAACTGGGTCAGACATTTCTTTGGGGAGGTCACGGGGTCATCACCCGACTTCGTGGCCCTGGCCGTGTTATAAAATGGGGGACATAATTTATATCGGATTGAGTTGTGACGCCACCCATGGTATTCAGCAAGGGATGGCTGATGCTGCAGTTTAGGACCACTGGAGCAGCTGGTGACACAGCAAAGATAGTTCAGCTCCCTATGGGTGGAGCTGGGCCCCAGGGTAGATGTAGTAACCTTTTGTATAGTGGTTATGGTGACTATGCAGGCCTGATGGTGTAGGAAATAATCTGAGGACACAGCAGGGTGCAGTTTCCCCACTTTACTCACAGTTCTCCAGGTTACAACAGCCAGCCGAGTACTGTGTCCTCCGGGTCGGTGATCCTCACACACAATGTCCTCGCCATGCCCTGACCCTATGAGGCCGTCTTTTCACCAAATGTGTGGGGTTGTGACTGTTGGACATGAAGATACAGCAGCCTCCGTGTTTGTAGATGAGGCCTGAAGTCCCACTCCTATTTCGGGGCCCCTCTGCGACCTGGTCCCTCCATGCTGGCCTGTGACTCACCCCAGGGCTGGGGTACTCGGATCCCGGACGTCTGTTATGATGCTGTGTCACTGGTGTTCGGTGCCCTAGTCCGTGGCCCTGGTGGTTGCTTAAAAAGGGGTTTAGTGAAATAAAAGTTCATTTGTGATGCCACCTATGGTGTCTGGTGATGGCACTGGCGCTGCTGCAGACCCCCGGGGATGATGAATGGGCAGCCTGATGGTGTTGCTCCCCGTAGGTGGAGCAGATCCCCAGGGCAATGATGTGGGAATAGGATTTGGCACAGGGAGGTGGCTCTGCAGGCAGGATGTCTCTACAGTCTCTGTGTTGGACAGGACCAGGGCTGTAAGAACTGACACACACACTGGGAGTAGTTTTCCGTACCTTTACTGATGGTCAGGAAGCACTTTAGGATCTCTACATCTAGTGAGTTGTAAGGCCTCCTTGTCTTTCTCTTTGCTAACAATGAAGCCCTGACCAGGTTAGAACTTTGCCTGGCCTCCTCTCTGTTTCTCACATACGGCAATGAGAACCCTCTGTTGGATGCGGTTACTCTCCTGCGGTTCCTGGCTCTTGTGTTGAAAGTGCTGTGGGTGCCCGGGAGACTGGAGTCTCCTCAGTATACCGATGTTTTCTGCTGGGCTAAACTCTCCCTGGCAGACTCGGACTCCGGTGTCCGGGTTACTTCTTTGGGTGAGCCGGTATGGCTCCTCTGCCCTGTTGTTCTGTTCCTCGCCTTGCCTTCGTCCCTCCCTCTCAAGTACCTCACACTGGCTAAGGATCTTCACAGTACTGCTCTGTATTGCACGGACTAACTGACTCTCAGACTTCTTCACAGTCCTCTCAGGAACTGCATTCCTAACTCCACCCCCAGCACCTGTAGTTATAGGGGATCTTGCCTAAGGGCAGCAAGTGAATCTCCCCCTACAGGCCTGGGGTGGAAGGTGTTGTGTGTGTGAGGTGTACAAGGTGTGGAAATCCCTCCATGCACTAGGTGTTCCTGTGATCTACCTGTACCGCAGGGTGCCACACCGGCATGGATTCAGAGCACTACGGGTTGGTTCCTCCACTACCCGTATTCCCTAGGACCCCTTTTGTGTCCCGTCTGTCTCCTACCGCAGACTTTCTCCTCTCTCCTTTCTTCCTCTGTCTTCTCTGTCCTACTTCCACCCACCCCCTCTTCCCACTCCCTCTTCCAGCCTTTCAGCCTGAGATGGGGCCTTCCTTCAATAGGGTTTGCCCAGATCCCCTGGCCTGGAGTGGGGTGGTGTTGGAAGCGGGTTTGTGGTACCGGGTAGTGCCCCCTCCTTACCCAGGAGTGTGGTACTACAGCTCTGGCTGAGATGCAGTACATCTTTGGACCCTCAGGGGCACCTCACATACATCAGCCAATGTGGATATAGTCTGGCTATCTATCTATCTATCTATCTATCTATCTATCTATCTATCTATCTATCTATCTATCTTTCTACAGTATCTGTCTATCTTTCTACAGTATCTATCCATCCTTCCCTCCCTCTCTCTCGTTCTCTTTCTATCTACCATGTTTTATTATCTATTATATTTTCTCCAGAAATTGCAGCTTTTCAGTGTCTTATTACCAGAACATGCAGCCCCGGTGACACAGAAGTTCTCTGTATATGGGATAGCGGCGGTGATGAGAAGCTGTAGAATACAGATGTATACCTTGCCGTAGTAACTAACGCTGTGACATCTAACGCCACAGGCAGTAACTGCCGCACTAAAGTGGTAATGGCTTATTCTATATGAATGTGCAAATCTGAATTGGAAAGTGAGAAACAGGAGCAAGGCTCAGAGAGGCTTCTCTAAGGAAATCGTGTCTGCGCTGTATCTGTATCACATTTCTATGATCTGTTATCAGTTTTGAATAGATGAAACTTTATAAATATTTAACATGGAACAATATTTCCATCACCATCCACAGGATTATAATTCTCCTCTGCTGCCTGTAGAGAAGGGACCTGTAAACTACAGCAATTCAATGGTTAGTAGATATTGGGGAGGGAGAGGAGGAAGGTGAAGCTGCAAACTGACTCAGTGTCTGTGAGACTGCACGCTGTGAGAGGGGCACAAGAGAAGCAATGGAAGAGATCCGATTAGCTTGCAAAATAGTCGAGGGTGCTGTCACTCCGATGTGGAGAGTATTCTTGTCTTATGGCTGAATTTAGAAGATGTATATTAAATTATGTGAATAATGTTGGTGCTCCAGGTAAACTAAGGCTAATTTAGCTAGTGAGCCAGTACACCTCTTAAGGGTGGAGTTATGGGTTTACTCTAGACGTGAAAGTGTTCTTAGCTTAGTTAGGCAGTCCACCCAGTAAGGGTGGGGTCTAAGTAACAAAACCAGCTTGCAGTGTAGATTCAGGAGGAGAGTCCACAGAAGATGAAATCTACTAAAGATCTAAAGAAAAGCTTCTCCTTTAATTCCTTTGGTTTGTCCGGGATTTGTGCCCAGGACGTAAAACATTGATGGAGAACCTAGTAGTGTTTCTGACTCACCGTAACAGGGTCTTCACGTTGCAGGCGTTGCTTCTCCTGTCACAGTTCCGTGCCTGCGGCTGTGGGGCTCTGTGGTCCAGATCAAAAGTGGTTGGCTGAATGGATAAGGTTTCATTCTTATTGTCGTGACGCCACCTGTGGGAGTTCCGGTGATTTCACCAGCGCTGCTTGGGCCTCCGGGGATGTACGGCAGCAAGATGGGATACTCCCCACAGGACGAGCGGGAGTCCCCGGGGCCAGGAGCTGTCCTTGATGTGATATGGCAGCTTTGTAGTGCTGCGTGTTATGCCCAGGAATAATGCGCGGACACACACAAAGTCTTTTAGGTACCTTTACTGGTGGCAACAGGTACACTTGGACCGGGTGATGAGGTTGACGCTCCTGGAGTTTCCACAGCAAGCATTGTGTAGGCTTCCTTCTCTATTGTTCTGGTGGGGTCGGGTGGATGTGGAATCCTGCCGGACCGGGTTGTACGTTCGGTGGAACGAGGTTCACCTGGGTTAACTGCACTGAGGGCACTATAAAAGGGATTAGGGTCATGTATCCTCTTCCCTGGGCTCTCATCCGTGGGTGCTTCAGGTGTACAAGGGGCTAGACTCCCTGGTTGTGTTGCTGGGTTCTCTGTGGTGTACAGGGTAGTTATCACAGCTCGGTTCCAGTAACCAGATTATTGGGAGAGTTAGGATAACTCTGCTGTCCCTGTAAGGTGCTTTTCTCCTGTCCTCTGACCCCAGTTGCAAGGGTCCTTCACTTGCTGGGTGTGCTGGTTTGGGCCTAATATAGCTCCAGAACCGGTGGTTGCACACTTCCTGCAGCTCTCCTAGCGTCTGCACACTCTGGTGTTTCTCCCTCCAGGACCCTATTTATAGGGGGAACTGGCTTAAGGAAACCAGTGGAGCTCCCCCTAGAGGCCTGGGGTGAAACAAGGTGTAAAAGGTGTTGTTAGTGGTTAGTGTTGCTTGCTGTGTACATTCCATTTGTGTACCAAGAGTTCTGTGATGCCCCAACCAGGGTGCCAGGGTGCCACATTCCCCCTTAGTTAACTTCAGTTCTCCCGGACTGAGCACAAAATTTTCTTTACAACTTAACACTAAACATTTTACAAACATTTAATAACCTGTACTTACAGAGTCTTAATGAAAAATACAAAAATCACTGAAAATGAAGGGAAAAAATTAGAAAAATATGAAAAACATTCCATACGGCACTAGTCCATTTGCCACAGGCTGGAAAGAGCAAGTTTTGGTCACACAAGTCCTGTGACAATTGTCCAAGTTTATGAAAAGGGAAAAAGGGTAAAGTCCTGCAGTAAAGTCTCTGATGGCTTAAACACATACACGGGTATACATTTTAAACTTTATACATTCCCTATGGGTGTCTCTGCTTGGGAGGCCGGGTCTAACCTTTTCACCCTACCAGGTACTTTCTGTCCCCAACGTAATCTACTT
>JARQOC010000011.1:190284975-190314074 GCA_033576535.1 Allobates femoralis
CCTAACACGCTAGGCTGTCTCGGAAGCTTTGTCGGAAACATAACAGATTCTGTATTCGCGAGTCCCGAATACAGTATACAGGACTCAGATTCGTAGACTTGCTCAGACTCGCTCAGACTCGCTGCTGACAGCGGGTATCCGTGAAGAGGTGCGATTGTTAAAACGATTTGGGGAGATTCAAGCTACATAGCGATGTGATATAGCGAGTCTAGCGAGTGAGAAAAAGTAAACTCTGACAAAACTAGGATTGCCATTGACTTGCATTGGACTCGTTACTGTGCGAGTAATCGCTGGGAAACTCGCAGAGTACCAAGTCCTGCGAGTCCCTTACTACTCGCCGAGTGACGAGTCCTAGCGAGTAGACTCGCACATCCCTATCTATCATCTAAGTAATAAAATATATGGTGTACTAATGGTGTTACAGCTCCTTATCCCATGCTTTTTATTACATGGAGTATAAGGCTGTGTTCACACATAGCTTTTTTTTTTAGCTTTTTTGCATCTGCCCTTTTTTCAGCGTTTTGCACCCGCACAAAAAAGCCCTGTAAAAAAATGCGGTGCAGTCATACACCCCGTGTTTTTACAAGGCTACTTGTTCAGTGATGCCACAGAGGGGAGGAAGAATCCTGTTCCTCCTCCCCTGTATCACATCTGTCACAGCCCCATTTGATTTCGCAGTGTATTATACAATTGCCCCTTGTCAGCGCATAGTATGAGATCTGATTTGGCTGTATGAGAGGCTTATAACTGGGGTCTCACGGGTAATGTTCTCTCCTTATGGAGAGTGACATCTCTGGTATGCCTGTGTGAGGATTACAGACCATGCAATGCACCTCTGGGAAATTTAATTTGCAAATTGTCTCTTCAGAGAGGAAGCAGACCTGAACTCTAGTGCCATCTATTGGAAGTAGCAATACTACAAGTCAATATCGACCTTTTAATGAGCCTTGCTATGGGACTCAGGATAAAAGCTAAACCAGTGTCTCTCTTTGCAGATTGCAGATACACGGTTCAAGGTGTTAGCACTTGTCAGCACAAAGAATGAGATCTGATTTGGCTTTATGAGAGGCTAAGACTGGGATCTAAGGGGTAAGGTTTATCCTTATGGAGAGTGTCATATCTAGCATACATGTTTGAGGAGACTTATGAGTACGTTAAATGGTTAATATTCTGCAAACGTGAGATAAATGCGCATAGGGTCTTATCCTTTTTTTAAAAGTTATATCGGTGTAAATTAAGAACTGCTCACCTGATTCAGTTGTGTCACCCACAACCAGTATAATCGCCTGTAAGATGGCTTATAAGATGGCTGCTGCAGGGCCGCACCTTCACGATAAACGTGGAAACAGGAATGCTGTAATAGGAACAAATGCCGAAATGCCCGCGCTGCCAAACAGGAATCACCAGGAAACGAAGAGTTAACTGGGCAGATTTTTTCTTTATTTCATCCTACGCGTTTCGGAGCCTCTATCCGAGCTCCTTCCTCAGGGAACAAGGTTGTTCCCTGAGGAAGGAGCTCGGATAGAGGCTCCGAAACGCGTAGGATGAAATAAAGAAAAAATCTGCCCAGTTAACTCTTCGTTTCCTGGTGATTCCTGTTTGGCAGCGCGGGCATTTCGGCATTTGTTCCTATTACAGCAAATGGTTAATATTGACTTTTAGGATTAGGGTGCTTTAAAGTTCGAGTCCTCTTCCTCGCTGAAGAGACATTTTGCATATATAGCCAGTACTGAAAGCTTGAATGCAATGAGCCCCCTCTAGTGGTAACACCAACAATCTGTGATAAATATGGAAGCCTTTCCATACTGGGGTCCCAAGGGCCCATAGTAGTCATACAGCCAATCTTTATAGACGGGAGGCCTCAATGATAAAAAATATCTAACTGTATTCTTTTCTTGTTCTTCTTAGTCATAGTTCTGTTATCATCTCATTGAATGTTTTAGACAAAGTCCTGTCTTCCCCGCGGAGGAGAAGAAATCACAATCAGTGACTTGCTAGTGATTTTAATCACAACTCCAATCATAATAATCACAAGCCACATCCGAGCCCTTACGAGGCGCCGGTGGTGAAGTGCCTAATACATATGCAATGCAATTCATCTAAACAGGCTTTACTGTGTTCTTACCCCCTTTACGTCGGGGTAGAGGATCATCCAGAACAATCCCACATAATTAAAATACTCTACATAAGACCCAAGTGATGGAGTCACATTGATTATTACCCCGGAGATATAGGTATTCTGATTATTGAGATGTTTATCACTTTCCGACTGTATCATATTTTAATAGTGAGATGATTTCTACGCTCCTGCATACTCTGACAGACGCGCTCTATATCAAGAGTAGATGAAAAATAGAAGAAGCAATGTAATTATGCTGCATTCATTCATCCCTATTCAAATCAATGGAGCTGGGCTGCACTACCGGACTTGGTCTACGGGTGAAGGGGCGCTGTTTCCTAAAGTAATTACATTCTTAATTTGAATTAAATATAAAAAAAACTCATTTATTATTACGTGATAAAGGACAAGCAATTGTTAACCCCTGCCTAACAGGTATATCAAGTTATGCCGGCTTTACACATAATTGTTCCCGGCTGTGTCATAAATAGGGATGAGCGAGTATACTCGTTACTATTCGGTACTCGCCAAATAGTACGGTACTCGGGCTGCTCATTACTCCGCGAGTTTCCTTGTGAATACTCGCTAGGAGTAACGAGTACAATGTAAGTCAATGAGAAATGCGAGTAATGTCTCTGCTGGATCCTATACAGCGGTCTGGGGGCTGAGGAAAAGGCTAAAATGGGTGCATGATTGTTTAAAAGTCGACGATAAAAAGACGCCGGCTTTTAAACAATCATTCAGCCTCAGCCTCCCATCCCGATCCTCCGCTCCCTCCACCGAGTGCCACCTGAATCCTGAGTTAGGACCGGGCGGGGAGTGCAGCACAAGGAAGCATGGAGCAAAGGACCTGGACGGGGAAGCAGGCGGTGAGAAGACTTCACAGCCGGCTTTCTCGTTCTGTGCTGCGCTCCCTGCTCCCTGATGTCCCCTCCCCGTTCCCTGGTTCTGCACTCCCCACCCGGTCCTAACTTAGGATCATGCAGAGAGGCGGCAGGGGAGCAGGGAGGGGGCATCAGGGAGTGGGGAGCGCACCACCGCACAGGAAAGCCGGCGGTGAAGTCTTCTCACTGCCGGCTTCCCTGCCGGTTATTTCAAATGAACAGCTGAGGTATCAGCTGATGCTGATCAGCTGTTCATTTGAAGTGGCTGCGCGGTGTAGTCAGGGTTCATGTGAATTCATGCTTGACAGAATTCCTTTTGAGTTATTCACTGCTCTGTTGGCGCTCGACAGTTTCTGCTGGCACTCGGCAGTGTTGTGGCTGTGAAGGCAGAGTTCACTCGCGGTCTTAGCCCCATGTATCACCTGGGGTGGACTCTTTGACTGTCACAGTCAGTTATTAGCCTGCTCTCCCTCTGCATAGACGTGTCTATGCAGAGGGTTGCAGAGCTGAGATTCCTTCCCATTTGGATTATGTTGGACGGAAGATTATTTTCTTAATAAAGATGGAGTCTCTAAGTATTGTTTTGTTTTTTTTCTAATAAAACTTTTTTTCTCTGTGTTGTGTTTTTTGAACACTTTAATAGAAATTCATGGTGGTCATGTCTAACATTGGTGTGACCCCATGAATTTTGGGCTTAGGGCCAGCTGATAATACAAAGCTGGCCCTTACCCCTTTATTCCCCAGTGAGCCAACGCACCAGGGCCCTGGATTAGTTGGGTGCAGCGCCAGAAGATGGTGCTTCTATGAACGTGCCATTTTCTAGGGTGGCTGTGGACTGCAATTCGCAGCGGGGGTGGGGGGGGGCAAAAAACGCTTGGGCCTCCCTGTGCTGCAAACTCCAGCCCCCAACTGACTAGTTGTACCTGGCTGGACACAGAAATAGCGCATGTATTTTTTTTTATTATTTCATGTGTGGCGCTTCACTGGTCAGTGCGCCACAGTAGGGGTACTGCACCCACAGCAGAATGTGCAGAATTCCTGTCACTAGGGGAGTGTACGTCATTCTGAGGCTCTCATCCTGCATTCACACACTTAAAGCAGGGGACGACAGGGTTAAATTCTCTGCTTAGAGATGCGGGAAGCAGAAACGGAACATCTGTGGAGAGAGACAGAGAAGGACTCTTGAGGGGACACCACAGGGAGGGCACCCAGAAAGAGTGGTGACCTAGACAGCAGGCGGAAACCCAGTGCCGGACCTGCTACAGTCCGGGGAATCCTGTCCACAACGGAGAACTGGCTCCGAGTCGCGGTGCAGGAGTCTATCCCTGAGCCGTCAACACAAGGTTGAGGGCTTAACTATAAGCTCTGACTCCCCCATCCAGAACGTGCAGCCCCACCAGGGACAACAAAGAGGAGTGAGTCCGTTAGAAGAGAAGAAGGGTACATTAGAGCACCCCACGGGCCTGGTAGACAAGTGGGCTGTGCAGGGCAGCGCAAGGAAGTAAGGAGGCACAAGTAAAGTAACGGGACAGTGAAAGAAAGCAGAAGGTACTCTCTGGGAGCCTCAAAGAGACGTTATTCTTCTCAGTGACTACCCGGCCAGCTGCCCAGAACTGTGTGACTGTTAACCTGTGTTGAACTGTGTTATTCAGTGACAAGTAAACACCGGTACAGAGTCATACAGCCTCCGTGTCTCCATTGTCCGAGTCACTGCACTGCACATGCACCATATTCAGCACCACCACCACAAGTGTTGTCCTGCCCCGGAGGGCTAGCTCTACCTGCAGGGAGCTGTACCATCTTGGCTGCTGTATCATCGCCTTCCGGAGGTCTGAAGTGGCAATGGTGATCATCACCAGAATCTGTGGGTGGCGTCACGATAAACTTATAAACTTTTATTCCCTTTCAACTACCCCTTTTTAGTAAGACCCCAGGGCCATGGGTCTGGGCATGCCACCAGTGACATCCCTACCAAAGCAGAGGGCCCAGATACCTAAGTCCCCATACAATGAGCGAGTCACATGAAATTAATGAAATAATAAGAAAAGGGCTTCCCTATATTTCTATTTCCAGGCAGGTATAATAAATAGGCAGCTGGGGGCCGGGGGCAGCCCGTTCCTGCCTGCTGTACCTGGCTGGCATACAAAAATACGGCGAAGCCCATGTCGAAGTTCTTAGGAAAAATTTATTAACATTTTTTAAAAAGAAACACATTTAGGGACTGGATCTTTACTAACCCCTCCACTGGAGGGGTTAATAAAGATGCAGTCCCTAATATAGTTTATTTTTTTATTTTTTAATGAATTTGTAAAAGAAATGTGACGTCGGCTTTGCAGTATTTTTGTATGCCAGCCAGGTACAGCAGGCAGGAATGGGCTGCCCCCAACCCCCAGCTGCCTATTTGTACCTGGCTGGACACAACAATTTAGGGAAGCCATTTTTTTTATTTTTTATTTCATGAATTTCATGAAATAATAATAAAAAAATATGTGGGACTTTGCACTATTTCTGTGTCCAGCCAGGTACAACTAGGCAGCCGGAGGCTGGAATCCGCAGCGCAGGGAGGCCCAAGCTTTCTTGGCCTTCCCAGCTGCGAATTGCAGTCCGCAGCCACCCTAGAAAATGGCGCGTCCATAGAAGCGTCATCTTCTGGCGCTGTACCCAACTCATCCAGGGCCCTGGTGCATTGGCTTACTGGGTAATAAAGAGGTTAGGGCCAGCTTTGTATTAACAGCTAAGCCTGAAATTCTTGGGGTCACGCCTATATTAGACATGACCACCATGAATTTCTATTAAAGTGTTAAAAAAAAAACACAACACAGAGTAAAAAGTTTTATTAGAAAAAAAAACCAATACAACACTTAAGGCCATGTTACACACACAGATATCTGTTCAAATATTGGTCACAGATCTCTGGTTGCAGTGAAATCATGGACACATTGTTCCATTTTGTGGCTATGAACAAAGTCGAGCAATGTGTCCATGATTTCACTGCAACCAGAAATCTGTGACCAATATCTCGACAGATATCTGTGTGTGTAACGTGGCCTTTAGAGACTCTTTATTAAAAAGAATAATCTTCCATCCGACGTAGTCCAATCTAGTTTTCTTCTTTAGCTCAGCTACATCTCTGGTAGAGAACCTCTACCAGAAATGTAGCTGAGCTGTGCAGTGGGTGGCCGTGGGAAAGTTCATGTAAGTTCAAGCTGTCAAGCATGAACTCACATGAACCCTGACAGCACCGTGCGGCTTCTTCAAATGAACAGCTGATCAGCATCAGCTGATACCTCAGCTGTTCATTTGAAATAACCGGTGAGAAAGTCGGCAGTGAGAAAACTTCACCGCCGGCTTTACTGTGCGATGCTGCGCTCCTCGCTCCCTGCTGCCCCCTCCCCACTCCCCCTGCTGCCTCTCCGCCCAATTCTAAGTTAGGTGCCAAACCAGGGAGTGGGGAGGGAGCATCAGGGAGCAGGGAGCACAGCACAGAACAGGAAAGCTGGCGGTGAAGTCTTCTCACCTCTGGCTTCCCTGCCCGGGTCTGTCGCTCCCTGCTCCCTTGTGCTGCGCTCCCCGCCCGGTCCTAATTAAGGATCGGGGTGGAACTCGGCGAGGGGAGCGGAGGATTGGGATGGGAGGCAGCGTGGGGAGTGGAGGATTGGGATGGGAGGCTGCGGGGGACAGTAGGATCGGGATGGGAGGTGAAGGATCGGGCTGGATGATTGTTTAAAAGCCGATTTCCCATTTCAGTCTTTTCCTCAGGCCCCAGACCGCTGTATAGGATCCAGCAGAGACATCACTCGCATTTCCCATTGACTTACATTAGACTCGCTACTCGTAATGAGTACCCAAGTTCTTGTTACGAGTATAGCGAGTCCGAATATTTCACTACTCGCTCATCCCTAGTTATAAACCAATCTTAACCCCTAAAATCCACTGTTAACCTCTGGCATTGGCATTTGAGGCACACACTCCAGATGTTACACCATTTGACAAGTGATCAAATGATTGCAAGTTCTTAAGGAAACAAAAAATTAATTTCGGGAAAAGTAAAAAACTTTTTCCCAATGTAAATATAAGGTAGCTAAAGAAACATATTTGGGATTGCCACATCCACTAAAGTCGAATCTAATAAATCTAAATCAACAGCAAAAAAAAGAAAAAATGTCAGAAAATAAGAATGTACGTTTTTTGGCTGAAGGGTCTAATTAAAAAAAACACAGTTAAACAATTATCAAAACCACATATGTGGCCCAAATGGCATCTACAAAAATATGCGTGTCACTCAAACTCTTATATAGAGTCATCAACTAAGATTACAATAAAGCTATGACTCTTGGAAGGAAGAGAAACAAAATCGTAACAACAAAAAAATTGCGCACTCATGAAAGGGGTTTAGGAGCACATATAATACCATCTTTCCATTTCTATAATGGGCAGCATGCATTTTTCATCAGTTTGTGTAAATAAAGACTAATTATTGTATGATAAAAAGTTTAGTAACTTTACAAAAACCTTTATAAATCGATTTTTCATGATTTTTTTAAGAGCTCTACTCTTAAATGATGCAGACTTTTCTTAGGGTATGTGCACATAATCCGGAGACACTGCTTGTTGGGTGTGTCTCGGTCTCACGGGCTGAGGTACTCGGTAGCCGACCAGGTGGTCGGTCTGTAGATCATGGGGGATAAAGTGTTATAGAGTTTGTCATGAGACCAACTGAGGGATCTGGTAAGGGGTGACCAACACTGAAGGTAGTTGTCCCCAGGTAATAGATGGTAGAGCAGCTGGATGGACCAATCCCCTCAGCAGGACCGAGCCACTGGGGTGTAGAGGAGATGGTGGCGAGGTGGATGTTGGAGGTTGTAGTAGTGAATACAGGTGCAGAGTATTTGCGGGAAGGATACACGGAGAGAGTCTCTGTTCTTTACCTTTTAACTTGTATAGAAGTCCATCAGCAGATCTAGGATAGTGGTTTACAGGGCCTGGCAATCTGATCAGTCTGAAGGCCACTTCACACACACAGATATCTGAGTCCAATATCTGAACAGATCTCTGGTTGCAGTGAAATCATGGATACATTGTTCCATTTTGTGGCTGTGTACAACATGGAGCAATGTATCCATGATTTCACTGCAACCAGAGATCTGTTCAGATATTGGACTCAGATATCTGTGTGTGTGAAGTGGCCTTAAGAAGAACTAAGCACCGTTATGATGGATGGATATATGGCCATCCAGTGGACGTTTTTCTTAGTTTGAAGTTCTAGGTACTGCCTGCTTCCCCAGGTGCCTCTTCCTTCCACATAGCTACTGCAGGCAGGTGACCACGGACTCTTGAGACCCTGGACCCGCACTAGTTTTCCAGCACTATCAAAGTCACAATGATCCTGTGATTCCTTGAAATCCCATCCACGGTGCTTGTGACACGCCCCGTGTGGGCCTTGGGATACTAGGAGCCAGTTCTGTTGATGTTCTTGGGGGATATCACAGTTATGCTGTCCTGTCCATGGCCCCTGAGCGGTCAATTAAAAGAGGAAATACCTTTTCGTTACGTTAGGGGTATTTCTGGAATTGAGGATGATAATTGTCCTTGTGACGCCACCCGCGGGTTAAAGCTATTGATGGCCGCAGCTGCAATACAATATAATAGGTAAAAATGGTCACCGCTAGGGATGGGCGAATTCCTCGCTACTATTCGGGACTCGCCCGAATAGTAGCGGACCCGGGGGACTCGCTACTCGCCGAGTTTCCTTAGGAATTACTTGGGGGTAGCGAGTCCCTGTACTTTTGCAGTGTATCTATACAGATACACTACAAAAGTACCCTAAAAGTTAATGTAAGGGGTTAAAAACAATAAACATTAATACTCACCTCCTGTACTCCTGGACCGGGACCGGGACCGAAGACCTCCGGCTGTTACAGGACCACCGGGAGAAGATGGGGAAAAAGACCTTGCAGTTCAGCCAATCAGCATTCGGCTAGTGGTCAAATGGGTTTGTCATGTCAACCCTTGTGACCGCTAGCCGAATGCTGATTGGCTGAACTGCAAGGTCTTTTTCCCCATCTTCTCCCGGTGGTCTCGGAGGTCCTGTAACAGCCAGAGGTCTTCAGTACCGGTCCCGGTCCAGGAGTACAGGAGGTGAGTATTAATGTTTATTGTTTTTAACCCCTTACATTAACTTTTAGGGTACTTTTGTAGTGTATCTGTATAGATACACTGCAAAAGTACAGGTTACTACTCGGACTCGCTGGACTTGCAACGAGTACCGAGTCTCGGACTCGGACTCGCTGGACTTGCAACGAGTACCGAGTCTCGGACCCGGACTCGTTAGAGTCCAGCGAGTCCGAGTATTTCAGGATTCGCCCATCCCTAGTCACCGCACCAGGTGAACTCACGGGCTCTATATATATCCTTTCCCCAGACGCATGTCCAGTCTAGAGAGTCCTTATCCAGATAACGTCACATACCAGCAGGAAGGACAGCGCCACAGGCATGGGTAGTGATGAAAAAGCTTAATAAAGACCACGTGTGGTTGGTCGAAACGTTGCTGCACGACCATGGAATAAAGAAGTTTATTTTTCATCACTACCCATGCCTGTGGCGCTGTCCTTCCTGCTGGCAGCTGCAATACAGTTCCTTTGGGGTTGATGTCAATACAGCTAAGTTGGAAAGATCTTCACGGGTAGGGCTAACCCCAGGGCAGTAGATGTTACTAAGGTGAGTTAGTACTGATGTTGCAACGCAGGGCTGATGGCGTAGCAATAAAGTTCACAAACACAGCGAGGTGCAGTCTCAAGAAGTTTACTCACAGTTCCATTGTTCCAGGTTACAACAATAATCACCATTGCAACAGCCCGCTGAATGCTGAGTTCTTGAAGGAGGGGATCCCTTCCACTGTCCTCTATCGGTCGTCTCCCTCTCCACTGGTTTCACCCTCCTGCCCTGCGCCTCACACACAGAGCCCCGAGCCTGTGGCAGTGGGCCTTTGTAGGGCAACTTCTCTCTCAATTCCTTGGACCCTACATGGCCACCTTTTCGGCGAATGTGGGTGGTTTTGGTTTTAGCCCTTGGAGATACCGCAGCCTCCAGGTTGCTAGCTGAGCCTGGTTGTTCTCCACTAGTCTGAGATAGTCCCCCTACACTGTGGCCTGGTCCCACCACACCATGTCAGTCACTGTGGATGTGGGCACCCCCAGGTGAACTGCTCACTACCCGGGCCCCTGGGACCCATTCTGTCTTCTGGAGCACCCTCTCTTGGCTCCACCATCAGGTCTTGTCTCTCCCAGGTCTTGGACAAGCTCCCAATGGCTCCAGTCCCCAGGACGTATCAAACTCACTCTTGTCCTTCGTTGACAAACTCTCTGACCCTATAATATATTTTTAAATATATTTCCCTAGCAGTAATGCATGTCTAATTTACTATTTTCAATGTCTGCATACCTTAAAGTTTCCGAGTGCAACTGTTTATTTGCCAGTTGTTTTCATTTTATTTCATTTTTCATTTTAGATGTTAGGGTCATGCCTTCTGACTGTGCAATCTTTCCCAACAGCTAAAGGCAATTTTATTTTTCTATTAGCAGGTTCCTGCCCACCCATGAATTGAAGTTTTCTTTAACCCAGATAGAGACATTAGGTAGGGACCCATCAAAAGAGATACTCCTTGTCGTGGCTGCTGGGCTCACATAAAACTGACCTTTTTATTTGCTAAGTGTCTAAATTTATTAATGTATTTCTTTAGCAGTAATGCGTGTCTACAGTGGGTGCAGAAAGTGTTCAGACCCCTTTAAATTTTTTCACTCTCTGTTTCATTGCAGCCATTTGGTGAATTTGTAGAAATTTTTGAAAATTTATTAAGAAAGAAAAATTAAAATATCACATGGTTATAAGTATTCAGACCTTTTTCTCAGACACTCATATTTAAGTCACATGCTGTCCATTTCCTTGTGACACTCCCTGAGATGGCTCTATTCTTTTATTGGAGTCCTGCTGTGTTTAATTAAACTGATAGGATTTGATTTAGAAAGGTATACACCTTCCTATATAAGACCTCACAGCTCACAGTGCATGTCAGAATCATGAGGTCAAAGGACTTCAGAGACAGAATTGTAGAAAGGCACAGATCAGGCCAAGGTTACAAAAGAATTTTGCAGTACTCAAGGTTCCTTAATGTACAGTGGCCTCCATAATCCTTAAATGGAAGACGTTTGGGACCACCAGAAATCTTCCTAGGCCTGGCCGTCCAGCCAAATTGAGCAATTGTGGGAGAAGAGCCTTGGTGAGATAGGTAACGAAGAAAAAAAAAGATCACTGTGGCTTAGCTCCAGAGATGCAGCAGGATGATGGGAGAAAGTTTCACAAAGTCACAATCACTGCAGCCCTCCACCAGTCGGGCCTTTATGGCAGAGTGGCCTGTCGGAAGCCTCTCCTCAGTGCAAGACATATGAAAGTCCACATAGAGTTAGCAAAAAAAACACATGAAAGACTCCCAGACTACAAGAAATAAGTGTGGCGCCCCTGCGACCAGGGTGGCCACAGGTCGGAACTGCAGCCAGGCAGGTGGAGACAGGTTGTTACACACACACCTTCAAACATGCACCCACGGACACAAGACCCAACCCAGAGCCCAGAACTCTAGGCGGGCAAGGGGTGGCAGGGCCAGTCATAGTGGGTGGAACGTAGGTCAGGTGACAGACCAGGTACAAAAGGAGGAGAACAGGAAGTGGTAGTCATTAGCCAGTGGGTGCCGAGATGAAAAGACAGAGGAACAGAATAAAGAAAGAGACTTTCCTGAAGGTTTGAGCTCCCTGGAGGCGCAGAATCCTGCGAGACACCGCTTCCTAGACAGAAAGCCCACTCCATAGCCTGCAGCCCAAAGGATGGGAAAGACTGAGAACGGAAGAGGGCAGGTGGGTCAGGGGAAGACGGCAGCGTTGACAAACTACTGGCATGACAGACTCCCTTGAGGTACTCAGGTAGTTACACGGGTAGGAGAGAGCCCGGTGATCCCTTGCAAGATAGGGAAATACAAGGCTAGGCTGGGACCAGAGAGTCGGCTCTGGGTGACCGTAGCTACACTCCGGTACACGGACACACCGACGGGGAGGCACAGATTTCAGGTCTGGTCACCCAACATACGGGCTGGAGAAACAGCAGCATATAGGACCGAGGCTTGCTACCCATACACCAGGAGAAGCCACAAACAAGTGACCGAACTGCCTTCATACAGCCCACAGGGAAAACAGAGGAGAGGAAAGCCTGAAAGGTTTTAGAGGGAGAAGGGTCTCAGAAAGGAAACCTGGCTGCAGTGGGTTCAGTGAGTGTCCGTAGTTACCTGTGTAAAGTGACTGTGTGAACTGTAACTTGTACTGAGAGAACTTGTGCAAGTAAAACCCAGTGAACCCTGCTTCAGTCTCCCGTGTGTGATTCCCTGCACATTGAACTGTATATCCATCTTACACCCTGTCAGGAGCAGCCCCGACCCACGGCGGGCTAATCCATCTTGCTGCAGCATCATCCATCCTCCTGGCGGGAACAGCAGCAGCGGTGGTCCCCTCATTAACCACAACCCGTGGGTGGCATCACGACAAACCCTGTAAATAACCCCATTACTTGTGGGCTCGGGACACGGTCCGGACCAAGACCGCCGTGATAACCCCGGTGAGCCCCTGGTCCGGTACCGAGTACCCCGTCCCAGTGGGCTCCACATAAGCTTCTCTGGTCTGATGAGACGAAGATAGAACTTTTGTGTGGCGAAAGCCAGGCACTGCTTATCACTTGCCCAATACAATCCCAAAAGTGAAACATGGCGGTGGCAGCATCATGCTATGGGGGCGTTATTCAGTTGCAGGGACAGAACGACTGGTTGCAATTGAAGGAAACATGAATGTGGGCAAGTATAGAGGTATCTTGGATGAAAACGTCTTTCTGAGTGCTCTGGACCTCAGACTTGGCCAAAGGTTCACCTTCCAACAAGACAATGACCCTAAGCACACAGCTGAAATAACAAAGGAGTGGTGTCAGCACAACTCTGTTACTATTCTTGACTGGCCCAGCCAGAGCCCTGACCTGAACCCAATTGAGCATCTTAAAATGGGTGTCCACCAACGTTCACCATCCAACCTGACGGAACTAAACAGGATATGCAAGGAAGAATGGCAGAGAATCCCCAAATCCAAGTGTGAAAAACTTGTTACATCATTCCCAAGAAGACTCATGGCTGTACTAGCTCAAAAGCACAGGTGAAACAACTGGGCCGCAGGAGTCACAAGTGTGATTGGGCCTGGAGGTACAGGGACCTGGCATCTGCCGACCCCTGTGACCCCTGCGCCTGCTTTACATGGATGTGCATCTGCGAGAATACACATCCATATCACTGCGAGGCAGTCTGCATGGACGTTCGGCTGATCACGGACGCCGCAGGACAGGCAGGTGCTGCAACTTTAAAACTCCCGAGGCCGCTGTGTGCGGCACTGTGATGAGGTCATGTGACCTCATCACACTCAGGATGGAGCTGCCGGCAGGAGCGGTGAGCAAGAGCTCCAATCAGGAGCCGAAGCACCTCCACAGCTTCTGTAGAGGGAGAGAGGGAGGGAGTGTGTATGGTGTATGTGTGTTAATATAGGGGGCAGTGTGTCTAAGGGGGCTGTACAGGGACAGAGTGACTGGAGAAGCTGTACAGGGGCAGTATGTCTGAGAGAGGCTGTACAGGGGCAGTGTGTCTGGAGGGCTGTAAAGAGTCAGTGTGACTGGGGGGGCTGTACAGGGGCAGTGTGAATGGGGGCTGTACAGTGGCAGTGTGACTGGTGTGTGTGGGGGCTGTACAGTGGGCAGTGTTTCTGTGTTTTTATATAGCAGGCAGTGTGTCTGTGTGAGTGCATTATATTATATGAAGGGTTGTGACACTGCATTGTATTAACTGGAGGACTGTGACTCTACATTATACTATATGGAGGGCTATGACGCTGCATTATATTATATGAAGGGTATGATGCTACATTATATTATATGAAGGACTGTGATGCTGCATTATATTATATGAAGAGCTGTGAGGCTGCATTATATTATCTGGAGAATTGTGACAGTGCATTATATTATCTGGAGGGCTGTGAGGCTGCATTATACTATATGGAGGGCTGTGATGCTGCATTATACTATATGGAGGGCAACGAGGCTGAATTATTCTATATGGACAGCTGTGAGGCTGAATTATACTATATGGAGAGCTGTGACACTGTATTATACTATATGGAGGGCTGTGGTATTGCATTATATGATATGGAGGGCTGTGATGATGCATTATATTATATGAAGAGCTGTGAGGCTGCATTATATTATCTGGAGGATTGGGACGCTGCATTATATTATCTGGAGGGCTGTGCGGCTCCATTATGCTATATGGAGGGCAATGAGGGTGAGTTATACAGTACTATAATGGAGGACCATATATACCTGGATAAGGGCATATTCCAGGAGGAGGACCACATATAGCAGAATGAGGGACATTAATACATAACGAAGAGGAGAGGGGTCAATTTGTGAGTTCTTATAAGTTTTAGAACATTACATGTGGCCCATACATCTGACCAATGTGGGCGCACGTGGGGGAGGGGTGCCCAGGTTCAAATTTCGCACTGTGGCCCTTTGAACTCTAGTTATGCCACGGCCCAAAAGGGTGCTTCTACTCAATACTGAGCAAAAGGTCTGACTACTTTTGACCATGTGATATTTCAGTTTTTCTTTTTTAAGAAATTTGTACAAATTTCTACGTTTCTGTTTTTTTTCAGTCAGGATGGGGTGCAGAGTGTACATTAATGAGGAACAAATGAACTTTTTTGAATTTACCAAATAATTGCAATGAAACAAAGAGTGAAAAATTTAAAGAGGTCTGAACACTTCCTGTACCCACTGTATATGCCTATATTCATGTCTGCACACCTATGTGTTTCAAAGTGCAGCTGTTTATTCGTTGGAGTATACTTCATGTTCAGTTTGCACCTGTTCACACTTGTTTGTTAGGAAGTGCCATCAGTTTTTTCATTTTACAAAATTGGAAGAGTCACATATTTATACACAACAGGACCTAGAATAGTGCAGTACGTGAGACAAATGATGTAAGGCTGGCTTCACACCATGATTTTTTTTGGGTCCAGGGCTGTCCGATTTTGCCCCTATTGTATCCCCATGATGCCGGATGGAGCCGGATGGCAGTTATTTGCCATCTGGTTTGGTGTCTGTCCAGCAGGATCTGGCTGTTTTAGTTTTTTGCCCAGGACACAAAATCGGAGCTTGCTGCATTTTTTGTGTCTAGGGCAAAAATCGAACAAAACCGGATCCCCCTGGATTCTCCGAATCCGGGGCGATCTGGCATCCATAACATGGGAATCTATGGGCGCCGGGTGCTGAAAGAGCGGCAACTCTGAAATTCAAGCCACGCTCGTTCAGCACCTGGATGGCGCAGCTGAAAGAGCCGCTGCTGAAATCTCAGCACCGAGGCTAGCTCCTCTCCAGCCGGTAAGCTGGAGTTTCAGCACTGAACAGCGACAGACGTGCACAGGAATGATTCTGGCAAAAAACAGGATTGGAGGACATATTTGTCCTCCGGTTCTGTTTGTCCGTGGCTGTAAGGTTCTGTCCGGTGCATCCTGCAAAT
Source organism: Allobates femoralis (assembly GCA_033576535.1). Taxonomy (NCBI): domain Eukaryota; kingdom Metazoa; phylum Chordata; class Amphibia; order Anura; family Aromobatidae; genus Allobates; species Allobates femoralis. Next base: position 190,300,628 of record JARQOC010000011.1, read on the forward strand.
CACTGGACAGAACTTGACAGGAAACAATCGTGGTGTGAAGCCAGCCTAAAGCAGAACCTTACTTGTGTTCTATACTGCACAATTCTAGGTCATGTTGTGTATAAATATGTGGCACATCAGAATAGCCTGTTGAAGAGACTTGAGTTATCTTGAACATTTGCTATTAATTATCATCTTTTCAGTTGGCCAATAAAAGGCATTGGCCACTGAGGACACCTCAATTTTAATATTTTCTACCCCTACTAAATCTGTGTGTTGATCCACTGACTGGAACAGATTATTATCTGTCCTAATAAAAACTGGTCAGAGACAGAATGCCAGAGATCTTATAAACTGTTAGAAATTGGAAATTGCCATTAGTCAGTAAATAGTCTTCACTTGGTGCCATCGTTATCACCCTATCTGTCGTACAATTATCATTATGGTGTCCGTGCCGTGAGGCTGCTCTCACATGACGGTCCAAGAGCTTTGAGTGACATCTGGTGAAAGGCCACACAATCTGCTGTGAAATACTCCCGCATCCCATAATGCAATGCTTGTGTCTGAAATAATATGCATCATTTACTTTGTCAGAGGAGATGAGGTCTGGAAAATACATGAAAGCTTTCTGTAACGTTAGCTGTAGACATTTGTGTAAGATAGCAGCTTCTACCGAGTCGTGAAGAAGTCACCCGGCGCGGCTCTTTGTTTACTGCGGGCGCTGGGACATTACATCTCTGATGGTTAATGCTGCATGTAGAAAATACCCCTCTTCTGACACTTTCCTCTCATCACCATCACGTCCATGACTTCACGGAGGTCTGAAACGCTCGGGATTCATAGAAGACAATTTTTCAATTACTGTACCGTAAATTTCATAGAACTGTAAATGGTGATGATTAGAAATGGAAGGATAAACTCGAGTGGAAATGAATTCTAATCAACTATCACAAAAATACACATTTGCCTTAATGTAGATTTTTAGTAATTACTAGCTTCCGCATGGGCTCATCACAGTGATGGCTTTTAGCCGCCATTTTTCTGAACCTTAAAGGATTATCAAAAGTTAAACCCACCTTACTGCTCAACTCTCCGTCCTCTCTACCCCTAACATTCATCTCCCCAGACCTCATCACATCTTCTCATTCCCGTAACTCACAAATGAAATCTGTGCCCATAATGTCGTGACCTCCTTCACTCTTGTGCACAACTCTCTCGGGCTTCCTTGTAGCCGAAAGTCCAGGATCAATGTTAGAGGCCCGCGGAGTTCAACATGGGAATCAGAAGATGTGATGAACAATGGACGGGTGATGGTGAGGAGCCAACGGGCCAGAGAGGTCAGTAAGATGAGTATAAGGATTTTTATTATTTTATTAGTTTTTATATATTAGGTTTAATATGCTCTGGGATCAGAATGACGTAAAAGGATAATAAAATTAATAATTATCCACAGGAATAACTTCTCGAATTTCATAGGTGGAAATGCACAAACAGACGAATTCTAATTTTGGCTTATCCACTCATCACTCTTTGTGTCACTGAGACATGAAGCATACATGTAAGCAGAGGATGATGATATTCAATAGGAGAACTTAGAGTTATCAGGTGAACATAATAAGGTCATTATGTTTTGTTAGGTCTTCTGAATATTGGTCACAAGATCACAAGATGCACAGCGATGATAGGTTTTGTAAAATCAAAAACATGACTTTGCAATACTCTGTCAAGAGATGTTTATGCTATAGATGTCTATTTGTGGCTGTTAATGGATAATAGAATGCAACAGTGCAGATAATGCGACAGCAGTACTTGAACCAACATCTATTTATTTAGTTACCCATCCCTTGGACACTGTGAGCCCTCGTGGACAGGGTCCTCTCCTTACACCTACTGTATCCTCATCCATCCATTGTAGACTGTGAGCCATTGCAGACAAGGTCCTCTCTCCTCACTTACTGTATCCTCATCTATTCCTTGTAGATGGTGTGCCCTTATAGGCAGGGTCTTCTTCTCACACTTACTGATCCTCACCCATCCCTTGTAGACTGTGGGCGATAATGAGCATGGTCCTCTCCACCCACCTACTGTATCCTCACCCATCCCTTGTAGACTGTGAGCCCTCCTGCGCAGGGTCCTCTCTGTTCACCTATGGTATCCTCACCCATCCTGTGTAGACTGTGAGCCCTCATGGGCAGGGTTTGCTCTTCACCTGTACCTGTCTGTGCCATGATATTGTTCATGAATATTGTACTTGTCTATGTATTCCCCTTTTCACATTTGAAGTACAACGGAATAAATGGTGCTGCAATAATAATAATAATTATGTAGCAAGTAAAATAAAGCAAATCAGATATATAGAATGTTAATACAATGTTATTTACATTCTATAATACTATTTTAATCATAAAGTCCCAGTTACTGTCTCTAATGATTTAGTCCCAACACCCCAACCCAGGAAACTTCTGTGTCACTACTGTGCCCATCACCGTTGTCACTCTTTAGGCAACATAAAATGCCTCAACAGAGTTAACATAAGTTACTTTGCATCCTCGGCACACTGACTGCCTACGTTCTCTGTATCTCTGTAGTGAGGCCTCAGTCCCCGCTTGGTACCATATGTTCACGCCAGAAGTGACAGCTCACACAGATAGTTCTCCACTACAGCCTGGTTGTCTCTCCCCATCTCAGCTCTGGCTCTATCTGGTCAGATCTTCTCTCAGATGTGGTCTCAGATCTTCTATTGGGATTGGTCTTAGGTCTTCTCTCGAAACTGGTCTCGAATCTTCTCTAGGATCTGGGGCTGCAATCCCACTTCACTGCTTACACAACTGTTCTGCTATAGATTCGGACACTGACTTTTCACTTTCTTGGCCCTTCCAAGCCTTTTATATATAGTAATTGTGCCACAACGGCACCTGACCCAGCATCTCTTCCGAAATCCCCCGAGATAACACGCACTTCACTCTTCAGTTCCTGCTTGTCCACTATCATTTCTGATCAGCAGATGGCGATATTTGTTAGCATACATTGTGAAGTATTAACTGAGTGCATTTTCTACTTGTTCTACTTCCTTACATGGCCACCAATGGTTTTGATGTGTATTGCAGCCTATTGAGGAGTTTGCTAGAATAGCAATTTAATGTATTGAATCTGCAGATGATCCTCAGCTATATTCTATAGTGGAGAAAGGCTGCAAAATGTGTCTTCTCTGAAGGCCCTGATAGCATTTTGATTTGAATGGCCACGGTGTAATGCTTGAAGTCTCATGTGATGGTGCAGCAGGGAAACTGAACACTTCTCCTGAAAGAGGAAATTAAAGAAAGAAAATGACAATTTAAATATTAAAGTAAGTTTTAATTAGCACATAAGAATTGTTTAGTCTAGCATGGTTATCACTGTAGTACATACTTCTTCTTATAGTGTCTGAAACTGTTAATAAGACAAGTTCCTTGTGACTAAGTGCAATAGGAAGTTCCATCCAATCCCTATGAGTGTTGAAAGGTGTGTTCCCAGTAGATTTTGTGACCTAACACTAGGCATACCAGGGAACTAAGATAAAAAGAGGCTGCTCACAATCCTGTCCACTGTGTCTTTCTGATCTAATACAGAAGATACCAGGGGAGCTGACATAAGAAGAAGCTGCTCACAATGCTGTCATCCCAGTTAATATGATCAAAGACTGGATATAATGGGGGAACTGAGATAAGAAGAGGCTGCTCACACTGTTGTTCACTCTGTCTATGTAATACTGGCAATAACAGGGAAACTGAGTCAAGAAATGGCCACTCACACTGTTGTTCACTCTGTCTACATGATCTAATACTGGAGATAACAGGGGAACTGGGGGTAAGAAGAGGCTGTTCACACTGCTATTTACTACATCTATCTGATAAAATATTGGAGATACCACAGGGGTGAGGTAAGAAGAGGCTGCTCACGCTGTTATTCACCCTGTTTATATGATCTAATACTGGAGATAACAGGATTTGAGGTAAGAATGGGCTTCTTATACTGCTTTCCAGCCTGTCTATATGACTCAATACTGGATGTACCAGTGGTGCTGAGGTAAAAAGATGTAGCTCACACTGTTGTCCACTCTGTCTATATAATCCAAGGCTGGAGGTAACAGGAGAACTAAGGTAGGAACAGGCTGTTACCCTGCTGTCCACTACATCTATGTGATCCAATACTGAATATACCATGGGGGTGAGGTAGGAAGAGGCTGCTTACACTGATGTCCATCCTGTTTATATGACCTAATACTAGAGATAATAGGGGAACTAAGGTAAAAAAAAGGTTGCTCACACTGCTTTCCAGTCTGCCTATCTCATCTAATACTGGAGATGCCAGTGGTGCTGAGGTTAGAAGAGGCTGAACACACTGGTGTCCATCCTGTCTATATAAACTAATACTGGAGATAACAGGAGCTGAGGTAAGAAGAGGCTGCTCACACTGCTGTCCATTACATAGATATGATCCAATACTGGAGATAGCATGCGGTGCTCACACTGCTGTCCACCCTGTCTATATGATCTAATACTGGGGATAACTGGGTAATTGACATAAGAGGCTGCTCACACTGTTTTCCACCCTGTCTATTAGACCTAATACTAGAGATACCATGGGTGATGAGGTAAGAAAATGCTGCTCACACTGATTTCTACTCTGCCTATATGATCTAATACTGGAGTTATCAATGGTGCTGAGGTAAGAAGATGCTGCCCACACTGCTGTCCTCCTTGTCTATTTGATCTAATACTGGATACACCAGTTGTGCTGAGGTGAGAAGAGGCTTATCACACTGCTGTACACCCTGTCTATATGATCCAATATTGCAGAGAGCGGGGGTGATGAGATAAAATGAGGCTGCTTACACTGCTGCCCACCATTTTTTTTGGATGTAATATTGGATATTCCAAAAGTGATGTGGTCAATTTATTTAGAATAATATATTTTTTCTATTATCGGAGAATCCCTTTATTGTAAAATGAATCTTATAATGAAGATGTAATCTCACTTTAAAGGAACACTTACCAATTAGACAAAATACCCCGATAAATAATATTTTTAATGTAAATTTTCCCTTATAAGTTTTCAGCTCAGTGCTATTACATTTCTTAATGTTTACAACAGTTAAACCTCTATTTTTCTTGTAGAGATTGAGTAAAATTAGAAATTAGTCAACCACCACTAGAGGGAGCTAACTGCCTATGGTTTTATTAGTATCTGTTACATAAAAGTTATGCAGTGAGCTCCCTCTAGTGGAAGCTGCAGGAATTCAGAATTTTTTCATATTACTCTCTATTTATACAAGAAATTTGGAGCTTTGTATTAGCAAAATGGAGCCTTGATCACTATAAAGATATCTTAAAAAATTAATGAGCACAGAAGTTTGCATCTAAAGAGCACATGATGCTTAAAAGTGAAAATTCACTTTAAATAGAAAAAAACTCTGTATTTCATGAGGATGAGAGAACAAGCTGTCTGATGAGATGTATTCTGTAACCTGCTGCCGCTTCCTCCTTCTGCCTTTTTAACACATTTATTAAATCACTCGGTTGACAAGAAAAGAGAAGAAGAGAAAGTAATAGGAAATCTCCTTAACACTCATGTCATTCTTAGAGGACAGTATCTTTAATATCACTTCTTGGAGCTAAGGAAACGCTGGGCTCAGAGGCACTTTTTATTTCATAAGATCGCCTATCTTGACATTGTATATGTGACAAAATACATTCTACTTTATCACCTCACTGCCAGCTAGGAACATTGAGAGAAATTAATTTGGAAAATCACAGATTAAAAAGTCAGAAGATTGGGGAGACACCTGAGAGATGGGGTATGTTAATCAGCTTACTGGAGAACTTGAAAAAAAGTCTACTCTATGGAAGAAGCTGCTCTTAAAGGGTATGTACACAATTACATCCAGTTGTTACTATTGCTAAAATGCAGTGGCGTAACAATCGCGGTCTCAGGGGTCGCGGCTGCGACAGGGCCCGGACCTATAAGGGGCCCATGCCTCCAACCGACCCCTGCAACAGCTGATTGCAGCGCCGGACACTTCACATGGATATACATCCCCGAGGACACACATCCATGTGATAGCGCGGCAGCACAGGCCGCTATATGCCCCATGTGTGTGTCAGGGAGAGGAGGGGAGGGAAGCCTCCTACTCCTCACTGCTGCTCCCGCCCCTCGCCTCCTCTCCTCTGACCTGCCGGCTTCCTGGCCTGCGTTCCACTGTGCCATCTCCTCCCACTTCCTGCTTTATGCAGTGTGCAGTGGAACGCAGGCCGGCACCTTCTCCTCCTTCTGAGTGTTGAATCTTCAGAGTAGACTGCCGGAGCAGCGAGGGAACCAGCAGAGGTAAGTACAGATTTTTTGATAAGTAAGTGCACTATGGCCAGAGAATTATGGGGTGGGGTTCATATATAAGGCTGCATATATAATACTGCACTATGTGGAAAGATATGGGACTGCACATAATTAAGCTGCACTATATGGAAAGATATAAGGCTGCAAATACAGTATAATACTGCACTGTATGGAGAGATATAAGGCTGCATATATAATACTGCAATATATGGGAGATATACGGCTGCATATATAATACTGCACTATATTCAGAAATATGAGGCTGCACATAATAAGGCTGCACTATATGGAAAGATATAAAGCTGCATATACAGGATAATACTGCACTAAATGGAGATATATAAGGCTGCATATATAATAATGCACTATATGGGAGATATAAGGCTGCATATATAATACAGCACTATATGGAGAGATATGAGGCTGCATATATAATCCTGCACTATATGTGAGATATAAGGCTGCATATATAATACTGCACTGTATGGAGAGATATGAGGCTGCATATATAAGGCTGCACTATATGGAAAGTTTTGAAGCTGCACTATGTGGAAACTTATGAGCCTGCACTATATGGTAGGTTTTGAGGCTGCATCATATGAAGAGTTTAGAGGCTGCACTATATGGAAACTTATGAGCCTGCACTATATGGTAGGTTTTGAGGCTGCATCATATGAGGAGTTTAGAGGCTGCACTATATGGAGAGGTTTGAGGCTGTATTATACTATATGGAGTGTATTGAGGCTGCACTATGTGGAAAGTTTTGAGACCGCACTATATGGAGAGCTATGAGGCTATATTATGCTATATGGAGGGCTATGAGGCTGTATTATACTATATAGAGAGGTTGCATTATACTATATGGAGAGGCTATTAGGCTGTATTATACTATATGGAGAGGATATGAGGCTGTATTATGCTATAAGGAGGGCAATGAGGCTGCGGCCACCTCGTCTTATCTACTCTTTGCATTTACATATACTACATATTCACATATCAACAGGAACATTATAGACAACACAGTCTGTCCCCAATGGTGGCTACGCCCGCCTGACATTATTTCCATTTTTATACATCATACATGGCACTTTTACATAAACCATTATAAGTCACACATTATACATCATACATGGCACTTTTACATAAACCATTATAAATCACACATACATTATACATAGCACTTTTACATAAACCATTATGATTCCCACATTTATCAGTGGGACCTTTGTGACTGTCCAGTCGGTCCCAATGGTGGCTATGCCGTCTGGCACTATTTACAGGGATCATTCCCCACCATATTCATAGGAATCATTCCCTGTTTCTCTTCATGGCAGTCACACAGCCATACAGTCCATCATAACACAACCATGGACTCCGGCCTGTTGCAAGACACATACTCCTATACATCCACACATAGTCCATCATAACATATCCATCGACTACAGCCTATACGGGCTCAGACCAGGGTTTAGCAAACCTGAGCTACCGGGTAAACCAGGAGTCTCCAATGTCTCCATGTGTTTCCAGGTCACCAGCCGCCTCCAAACCTCTATACCAGGCAGGTCTCCAGGTCCACGGCTGCACCCCACCTCCGAGTGAGCACCCTCCAGGTTCCGCCATGGTCCCCAAACTCCAAAAGCCATCTCAACCCACTGTCTGGCCACAGGCTCACACACTCGTCGGAGGGATTGGTGCCTCCCGCATGGAGAGGGCAGGCTTTCCCCCACATCCCAAAGGGACGGGATGCCTCTGACACATGTCCTCACATCTCAGAGTCATGTTATTCTGATTCCCATCTATCTCTCTCACAGCACTAGACAGCTTCATATCCTGCCTGCTACTCCCACACCTGGGATTTAGTGAGTCATCGGCATTCACACTCAGACCCAGCAGCAGTTAACCCTGCTTGTGCTGATACAGAGCTAGCAGAGCAATCACCCAGATTGCAGCACAAGACATGTGAGTCATACCGACCAAGTGCTATAGTGCCGGCATGCCTCACACCACCTACTGTGCTTCTTTTGCATGCAGCATTATCTCACCTGTTGTGATGTTTGCCACACTGCCACATCTCTGCAGCATGTCAGTTTATTGCTACTAAGTCGTGTGCAATCTCAGTAATTGCAGGAATGCAGATCATGGGCACAGGGTCACCTACAGTTTTCCTTAGGACTCAGTGTTTTTGGATTTTCTGCACATACCCTAACAATTGTCCACATCTTTCTCTGGACTGATCACTTTGGCATGCCTCACTAGGATTGGATCTCTGGTTGCTTCCTCCAGTTTAGGATTTTTGGCAGCTTTTTCTAGTCTGTGCACACTTACTGCTTCCTCCTGGTTAGGCTGTCTGACAGCTCATCCAGGACTGGGCATGCTGGCTCATTCATCCGGGTTGGGCTCTTTGACATCTCTTTTATATTGGGTATGCTAGCTGCTATTTCCAGGATGGACATTCTAACAGCCCTATCAGGGCTGGGCTTGTTGGCTGTTCCCTCCAAGTAAGGTGCTCTGACAGCTTGGTTTGTGTTGGGCATGCTTTTTCTAGGATGTGTTCTTTGGCAGCTCACGCTGGGCTGGGCACTCTGATTGGTTCCTCCAGGTTTGGTTTCATGGCAGCTCCTTCTGGGCTGAGCATACTGGCTGCTTTTTCCAGGCTAGGCTCTCTGACAGCTCCTGCTAGGCTGAGCACTCTGGTTGGTTCCTCCACGTTTGACTCTTAGGTATATTCTTCTTTGGTGGGTGACCAACCCCAGGGCCCTTGGGGTACCCGGTCCCAGACGGTTGCAGTGGGGGGATGTCACGGGTAGCTTGCCCAAGCCCGTGGCCCTGATGGTTGCTAAAGAATGGCAAAAGGGGAAAATAAAATAAAAGAAAGTTTTGTGACGCCACCTATGGTACCCGGTAATGATACTAGCGCTGCTTTTGGACCTCCGGGGATGGTGATGCTGCAGCTAGATGATAACGCTCCCCGTAGGTGGAGCTGAATCCCTGGGGCAGTGATGGAGATAAAGAACTCATGCAGGAAGGCTGCTCCGCAGGCGGGACGCTGATGCAGTCTGTGCTGAGGAGACTGGAATGCAGTTCCTCCGGCAAGATGTAAATGAGACACCACACACTGTTTAGGCTTTGCATGGGTTTACTGATAACTTTAGGCAGCTTTCAGGTATTACACAGTCATGGGTCGCTGACCTGGGTAGTCACCAAAGGATGTGATGTCTACTTGGGGCCCTCAGTGGTGTTCCTGCCGGTTTCTCCCTCTGTCCTCGTCCTGCGTTCTCTACTCCTGTACCTTCCTAGCGCTTCCCAGCACAGAGCCCTTTGCTGGTCCCCATGGATCCTGGTGGAGTCTGCCCAATTGCGGGGCTCCTTGATCCTACAGAGGGGCTTTTGGGGATGTAAGCAAGGATTGGGTGCAACTCCCTAGGACAGCTCACTTCCCTCCGGTTTGGCAGCTCAGGGATGAACTCCTGCACCGCTCTCGGAGCCGGTCCTCCATTGTTGGACTCGGTCCCTCCGGGCTGGATATTGTAAAAGTCCAGATTAGGGTGTTAACTGACACCCGGGAATCCCCCTCCTGTCTGGGCCACCTCTCTTTAGGTGCCCTTCACTGCACTACTCAAAGGGTCCCTTTTCTTCAACTCTCCTCACAATCTGGCTACCTCCTCTTCCGCTCTTCTCTACCCACCTAAACTCCGCCCAACGGGAATCGGTTCCCTAGTAACGGGTTAACCAATTGATCCCCTGGGTCTAGGTGTGTGAATGCGTGCAATGAGGGCTCCAGATTAACATCCTAACCCCCTGGTTACAGGGATACCACACTGACTGTTTTGGGTGCAGTACCCCTCCGTGGGTTCTCAACCAGTGGGGCGCCACATGGACACACTGGCTGATTTTTTTTAGCTTTAGCTCTCTGGCAGTTCCTCCTTGGCTGGACATACTGGCTGATTCTTCAGGTTGGGCATTCTGACAGCTCCTTTGGGACTAGGCATGATATCTGCTTCTTCCAGGTTAGGCTCCCTGACAGTTGCTTCTAGGCTTGGAAAGCTGGCTGATTCTTCTATGTTCCCTAGTAATGGGTTAACCAATTGATCCCCTGGGTCTAGGTGTGTGAATGCGTGTAATTAGGGCTGCAGATTAACATCTTAACCCACTGGTAACAGGGATACCACACTGACTGTTTTCGGTGCAGTACCCCTCCGTGGCGTCCCAACCAGTGGGGCGCCACATGGACACACTGGCTCATTTTTTTTTGAGATTTAGCTCTCTGGCAGTTCCTCCTTGGCTGGACATACTGGCTGATTCTTCAGGTTAGGCTTTCTGACAGCTCCTTTGGGACTAGGCATGCTATCTGCTTCTTCCAGGTTAGGCTCCCTGACAGTTGCTTCTAGGCTTGGAAAGCTGACTGATTCTTCTATGTTAGGCTCTCTGACAGCTCTTTCTAGGCTCGGTAATCTGGTTGGTTCCTCCAGGTTTGAGTCTTTGGCATATCCTTCTGAGCTGTGCATGCTGGCTGTTTTCTCCATATTTGGGTCTCTGGTAGTTCCTTCTGGACTGAACACGCTGGCTACTTCCTCCAGGTTGGGCTCTATAGCTACTATTTATGGGCTGGGCACCTTGGAAGTTTCTTCCAGATTTGGCTCTTTTACAGCTTTTTCTGGGCTGGGCATGTTGCCTTTTTCCTCTAGGTTCGGTTCTTTGGCAGCTACTTTTGGGCTGGCCACCTTGATAACTTCCTTCAGGCTGGGCTCTTTAGCCCAACCTGACAGCTTACGCCAGGTTTGGCTCTTCTGCATTTTTTTGGGGGGCTGGGTGTTTGCCTGTTTCCTCTAGGTTCGGTTCTTTGGCAGTCCTGCTGTTTCCTTCCTCCAAATTGGACTCTTTGTCCAACCACTCAGGCAGACCATTTTCTATTATGATGAAGCTATATAATGCATAGAAATGTAAGGTATCCTAGAGTAAGAGGGATCTTCTTTGTCATTAGCATACAATCTTGGGAATCTAAGAGGGTCCTGAGAAGAACATCTAAAACTTAAAACGGTGACATGAACACTTCCATTTTTTTATGGTTTTATCTTGATAAAATAGTAATCGTAATAAAAAAATGTTCATCTTTCATCTCTTAGATAAATTATGTCGGATATTTTACATTTGTCTGAATTCCACAGACGAAAATGTAATATTTTGACTGTCGTTACATTTTCATTGAAGACATTAGTGATGATGACTCCCTTTTGTCTGCCTATATCATATTTGCTTGACAACAGGACCAATGCCATGAAATCTGGATGTGATCCAGACCCTAAAACCTCAGAGGCCTGCTAATATTTATCTAATTACACTTCAAGGTCTGAATAGTTGAATAGTATTTTAAAATCAATGGCAGTTCAGATTCTGGTCAAAAGTGAGCAAACATCAATGCCTTGTCAGCATAAAACTGAATAAATAGACTTTAAGAACTACAAGGGTTCACAATTTATTTGATCCACTTAGAGCTTTTTCTTAAAGGGTTTTTATAAATCCCATTTAACAATACCCAATTAACCTATATCAAAGGGGTCCTCTATTCCCATCTATTAGCCAAAGAAATGAGCATCTACCAAAAATGTCACTCTCTCTGGAGGAGCCGACATGTGCACGTATTACACAGGCAGCCTATTGGTTTCAGTAAGAACAGTGTACTGCTTCATTTGCCCTGTGGAGGCACTGCAGGGGAATTAAACACTTATGGCAAGTTTTTCTCTACATATTACAGCAGTAGAGAACGCACTTTGATAAAAATTTATTGTAAAAAAGGTTTCGAAGTTAAGAATTATCCAAAGTGCTTTTCAAGGAGACTGCAACCACCGTGCAGCAAATCAATTTAATGAGCAAATTAATTCAAGGCAAATCAAATTCTGGTTAAAAGATCATAAAAATGTGAATTAGAATTTTTCCTATTTGCTCAAAAAAAAATGCAGACTAATGCCTATTTTGCTTGATAGGAAGCCAATGAGGGTGGGTTGATGGGCCACAGACCCCCACAGCAAAGTCAACAACTATTTCAGCCTTCCTATTGATGGTCTTCACTAGAGATGAGCGAACACTTGAGTGTTCGGATTCTGTTCGGTTGAGGTCACCTGAGGTGATCGTTCAGGTAAGCATGGTGGCTTCTAACCATAGCGGGCACCATGCTTGCCTGACTGGTCCTCGAGTGATCTCGGGAGTCACCGTATACCCGTCTAGCGGCTCATTCATTCAGTGACTGGAAGCTGCAGTGACTGGATGCTGTATTCATCACTACAGCCTCCAATCAAGAAGACGTCACAGAGGATTGTGGAGGGTATGAGGGTCGAGGGGTTAAAAAAGATGGAGTTCCTAAATGTCTTTGTGTTTTTATTACTAATACAGTGTTTTCTCTCTGTGTTGATTCTTCCTTACTATTTTTTTTTTTCACATTATGACACCAGGTTGGTTGCAATACACTAATGTGTATAACAACTAAGCACAGAAACTATCCAGATGTGGAAATGCAGTCTGATTGCAAGAGCCAATCACAGACGCTCTCACAGAGCATGACCATCTGTGATTGGCTGTTTCCAGTCAGTGAAGTGTATGTGCATAAAGTCTATTGGGCAGGACCGGAAGTAAGTGAGAAGAAGAGTGGGAGAGCGGATCTGGATGCAAGCAAGCATTGGGAGACTGGTAGGATGATCTGCGTGTATTTGTGAGTGTAGGATGATATACAACAGAAGCATTACTGTCCTAGTTAAGCTACACACTCATGCGAACAATTACAGAACAAATCCTGAATTTCTGACTTTTCAGCAAACGTTCGGGTTCGAGGGGCCAAGTGAACATTGCCAAATTCGTTCCAGATCTGAAATTGGCAAACATATTTGAGCACAGTTTGCTCATTTCTAATCTTCACTGCCCCTGCGATCGTCACAGCAGTCTCATCAGATCAAGCTGGAAATGTCCATATTGACCCTCTCTGTGGGTTTTCTCTCTCCCTGTGATTGGACAGCATCATAAAGCAGATAAAGTATATGCCCCCAGAGATGACTCTCTACTCTATTATTGCTCCCTTGGTTGAAGGGGAAATTTGTAAAAGTGGAAC